>VDFB02001991.1:0-21483 GCA_007258455.2 Sequoia sempervirens
AATAAATTGAATAAATTAAATTTATTTAATTTAACCCTATCATCATCCTTTTAATTAAATAAATCAAACCTTTATTTAATTAAATCTGAAATCACCTTTCATCTCCCTTTGATTTAATTTAAATCCCCAAATCTAAGTCAAATGGATCAAAATCACCTAACATCATCTTAATTAATCTAATCCATGATTAATCTAATCTAATCACCCATCACATCCTCTAGCTTTTCCCACTTGCACCAATAAAGCATTTTAATTCATTTATTAAATTCATCATTCTAATCTAATCTAGTTTTTAGGAATATTCTCCAAATTTGAATCTCCCCCTAATTTGACATGTACATTCAACAAGGCATTTATGAGCTCTTACATGTCTCTTGCAAAAGTCAAATTCAACATTTAACTCTCAACTTCAAATTTGAATCTCCCCCTCTTTGGCACATTGACCAAAACTTGCACATTCCTCAACCACTCACAAGGTGACAAGTGGCTCCATCTCATTGGATTAAACATTATCCCACATTGCTCTCTTTTGAACACTCTTTCAACTTGAGAATCTATAAATGGAAGCTTCATTCCTCAACAATGGATACACAATCTTCATGCAAAGTTACTCTCTTCACATAGAGAGCTAATTTTTCCCATCATCATTTGCAACATCAAGCTTGTCAAGGGTTGGGAAAGGGCTAATTTTCACATCAAAGTAGCACCAATCCACTATGGGATAGATATGTATCTTGCTTTTATGCTCTCAATTAGTTTGTGTTGTTATCTTGTTTATGAAGGCATGCTGCATTATTTCATAGGAGCATTTAGTAAGTTTGCATAAACTAATCCATGCAATAGAGTTTAAGCTTTGTGCATATTTGTAGGGTGCTCACAATATAGTCAACTAACAAAAAAAATCACTATAAAAGGTTTTATGGAAATATTTTCTTGGTAGTAAGATTTGGAGAATTTGGCATAAAATAATTCTACCAAGCTAAAAAGTCAAACATATAGATCCATAAGCATATCAAATTGAAGAGATAAAGAGATTTGGTAGTTTTTTACCTAGTCTAACAACCTTGTGTAGGAATATGATTCTATTACATTTTTTTTTAAAATATGTACATCAACACATGCAATACATAGGTCATGTGTGGCTACTTAGACCACATGAAAAGAAAAAAAATTCTATATGGGTGGCCATTGGTAGTCAAGAGTATTGGTCATAGAGTTACTTATGGTCTTTCCCATAACACCACCTTCACCAACCGATGTTGCTAGGATCCTCCTTCTAGCTATTATAATACTACATAAGCAACACCTTTTAATTTCTCTCTTGTCATCAATTGCACAAAAATATGTCATCCTTGAACTACTTAGCCCCAACATCATTAAAAGAACATGCACTATCAATTGTGCCACTTGGGCACCACCTAATACCCACCAAGGCCTTAAAATTAGCCTTCTAGAGCCCCAAAAAGGGCATTTTCTCAAGAGGCTATCATTTTCATCCAAGAAGTTAAAATTTGATGTCTTTTTTTGAAATTAACTAGAAGATTATAAGGGATTTGGCAATGCTATTTTAAAAAAATTCTAAGTAATTTTTTTTATAATTAAAAAAAAACCCATGCACTCTAGATTAGAGTTCCTAGGCTTTGTCTTATTAAAATAACACTAAAGTAAAGTGTAATAATCTATATTTTTGGGAGGTTGGTTCTCACTAGGTGAGTGTAGAAACTATAAAAAAATTAACAAATAAATTTTTTAAATCTTAGTTTTGATGGCTAATCTTTGGATGATCTAGCTATAATTCTAGAATGGATGAAGATAGTGGTGAAAAAATAAATTCCCTACAAGATAGTTTTCATCAATTTGGGGTGTTTATATTTCTTCTTATGTGCAAGAAGAATATAGACAGGAAATAACTTTCAAGTTGGATTTGGTGGATAGTTGCACAAAGTGGTATGAGGATTATTAAATTATTTTGATGAAACTAATTTATTTGGACATCTCTTCCAAGAATTTCCTCTTGATATTCCTCTACATGTTGATGAAAATTATTCTTAACCATATTTTGATGATCTCCTCTTGTTTATAAGTTTTCCAATGAATATATTATACAAGAGGATTTTGTTTCAATCTATCATATTTTCTTTGATATTCCACTAGCTACCAATGTTGTTCCATAAATTTTATTTCCTTCATATCCATAAGAAATGTCTAATTTTGATCTATTTATGGGGTGAGCATCTCCAAGAAACAAAAATGGAAGCTGAAAAAGAAGACACATGGAATAGCTTCAATTGCTCTCAATCTTTGGGATTTTTTTGTGTGTGTGTGATGTACATGAGTTATTTTCTTATAACCTGGGTCCAATATCACATGCTATGTAGTTGATTATTAGATGTTCTTCCCATGCTTTAATGGTGAAAAATTCAAAGGGATGTGAATATAAGGTATTGAAGGATAGGGTATTTGAGTGTATTAATTAGTATTAAAAATGTGGTAGTTATAAATAAATGCACTATTTAATTATTTTTTATCCCATATGTATGAGAAATAGTAGCTAGGTTAATAGAATTAGTATAAACAAGAGGGATTGGATATTGTACAAGCATCAAGGAATTATATTGTAAGAAATTTTTGTTTGAGGAGATTTCCTCCTCAAAGAGACCTTATTGTGTTATATCAAAGCAATATAGATCCTTTTTTGTATGAAATTTTTAACAAAATAATATTTTGTAGCAAAGTTCACATGAAAACATAACTTTACATTCTCACAACATGAGGCTCCATGATAACCCTAACAATAAACAAATGGAACTCCCCTACCCCTCCTACTCTCTTACCCATTAAAATGTTATTTTCTTGCCCATATTTTTTGTATCCCCTCTTGCGTGAGATTTGGTGGTTGAGTTAGCACTCCCTATTCTTGGTGTTGTGGCTTCCTCTCTTCCTCTATTTCCTGATGGGTCAACTATGATGGAGGGGTCTACATCTTTTCTTGAGGGTGACTTTGTGCTTTCTACTCGGTTTGAGCTTGTTACTTCTGGTTTGGTTGAGGGTGGGATCCCTTTTCCTAAATCCTTTGTTGATGTTTTGAAGAATAAAAGGGTGGATTTGGGCTCTACTGTAACACATAGAAATGTGCCTTTCCCCTATGCTAAGGCTTTCCCCATGATTTCTCTTGGGTAGGAAGTGAATGACTATATTGATTTCTTCTCTAAGAAGGGATTGATTTACAAATTTTGTATATTGTGGCCTTCTCTTCTTGACCTGCATCATTGGATATACTAACATTGGTCTCCTTTCTAGCAAAGGATAAGATCGAGATTTACCCTTTTATTAGAGGTTTTTGTTGTAGTTTTTTTTTAATTCTTTTGAGGATAGGTAGGCTATTTTAGATACTGGTTTTTGGGAATGGGATTCCCATCCTCTTTTGATTCAGCCTTGGGCTCCTTCCTTTAACCCTTTGAATGAATCCATTGATATTTTTCCTATTTGGGTGAGATTTACTTATCCTCCCTTACAATTTTGGTGTTCCTTTGCTTATGATGCTATTTGTAATTCTCTTTGTAGGTTCCTAAAAGTGGATCTTTCTTCTAAAATTTTTACCCACACCTCTTATGTGCGGATTTTAGTGGAGGTTGATTTATCAAAAGCATTACCTAGAGAGGTCATGCTACATGTTAATTACGGGTCTTGGTCTCAACTTATGGATTATGACAACATCCATTTTTATCACACAAGCATTATTTTTCTACTATGTACTTAGCCTATGGTTGGCCCAAGGTGGTGGTTATTGTAAGGTTTCTTCTTCCTTTTGGTGGAAAAATGTGTTGGAACACATTTTTCATTGCACCAAAAGATAGACCTATTAACATTTGATACAAATTCCAAGATAAATGGATCCATGAGAGGCAGTTAGTCCATATCCCAAATATGAAGGGAGATGTTGATGATTAGTCCAAAAATCCCCCCTCTGTGTTACCCAAGGGGATTCAAACCCACGACCATGGATCTATACCTTTTTTTGGAACACATTTATTGTTGCATCAAAAGATCAATGTATTAACATCCAATATAAATGCTAGAGATAAAAAGATCCATGGGAGGTGGTTAGTCCATGTCCTGAATCCAAAGGGAGATTTTGGTGATTAGTCCAAAAAATGATCTTAATGTCCACCTAATTATGTACCCTAAAGACTCTATTGTTGTTAGTGAGGATTTGGAGCTTCACTCACCTTTTGTGTCTCCTCCTGCTCTGATGACTAATAATTTTGTTGCTCAAAATTCTATTTCTCTTGTTGCTCCTAATGATCTTTGGCTTTGGACAAGGCTATTTTTTCTCCTCCACCTTATTCTTTTTATGGTATTTCTCCTTTAGTTTGACACTTTGAGGGGGTCTCTCCCCCTTGTCTCAAGGATTCAGTTTTGGTTGATGAATCTTCTTGGAAATTTGTACAACATATGAAGAAATATTCTCCTAAGATGGACTCCATTTTTATTGTAAAGCCTTCAGAGTGAAGTTGTTGGGTTCAATCTCTGGTTTTGCTATTTCTAGGGCCCTTCCCTTGCCTTTTTAATAAAAACATGAGGCTCCATGATGAAATTGAAGACTTCTTGGCATAATAAAATAATTCTTAAATAATTCTAAAGTAAAATAAAATAAATCAAGTAAATAATAAAATTTGTAATCTTAATATTGCTTTGAATATTTTTCAAAATGATTTAAAATATAGACATGTAATTGTCACAATTATATTATATATATAATTTTATATTATTGTGAAGAAATCTATCTATCTATCTATTTATGTATCTATGTATGTATGAATGTATGGATGTATGTATGTATGTATGTATATTGACATTACTATGTTTTTGAAAAGGAAAAAAATAGGTTTTACAGGGACTTGAAACCACAAAGTTTAAACATACAAAGATAGAGCAAAAAAAGTCCAAGAGAACAAACAGTTGTCCCAAAAAGAAAAGACAGCAACAAAGAGACAACAGGGTCCAAAAAAGGACCGCCAAAAAGCCAGAGAAAACAACAACAACACTACTCCATGAAGTTCAAAAACTCCTCGGCTTCCTTCTCAACTTCACTCATTTCCTGTATTCCCTGCTTGAGGATTTGAACCATATGTGAAGAAGCAGGGACCTTCCTCTTCGTGTTAGTAAAGTTAGTATTTTAATATTTATTTAATAGTTAGAAAAATATAGCATTTTATACTCATTGCTACTAGTATTTTAACCACTAATTAATCAAAGTGTTTGCAAAGGGGGATTTTTTTTTTTGTTTTTCAATAATTTGTAAACAAGGAGTCAAATTTTGAAGTGTGCATAGTTGATGAAAATGTCTTTATGTGATGAACACTTTAGTTCCAAGAAAATATAGAAATTGCGTTCTTTATTAGCATTTTTTGGCCTCTAAAGTCATTATTGTAAATTAATTTCAATAGTGCATAACTTTCACCCCGATTATCAAATTTCACAAATTCCATTTTGATGCAAATAATAATTTCACAAGGAATTTATATTTTCTGATATTTGTAAGATTTGGATTTTTTGTGCATTATAAATGGTTGATTTGGAATCCAATCTTCATACAAGCTAAAATTCTCTTGCACATTGTTCTGGGGGGCCTATGTTTCAACACTAATAATTTTGGGGTGTATGCATGCATTTCACATTATGTTCATAATTAGACCATGTATTTAAATTATAAATGAAGTGCACATATTGCGAGAGTAATCAAAATGGGGACTAATTATGTCCTCATTTCACTTTATCTCTTCCAACATCTATTTATGATCATAAAACCCAAATCACCTATTACTACATTTGAATCTAGTATTGATTCATCCATGAGTTCTAGTGATTCTTTGCATGAAGACATTGTTATCATCATTGTAGATCCACCACATGGGGATGTATACCTACTAGAAATCACATATTTGTTTGTAGAATCTTGCATTATAGATTTGGACAATACCATTGAAGACTTTCATCTTCTTGATGACATCAACTTCAATGAAGTTGCATCACCATTTCCATCTTTGGATCTTGTTCCTATATTTCCTACATTAGATTCTATTAATATGACAAATTATGCATATATTCATGAGTTGAACTATTCAACTTAGTCATAATCTTTGTTGAAATCATCTATAGTAGTATCAGATTCACATTGGTCTTGTTATCACCATACAACCATGGTCCTTGTTCCTAAATATTATATGGTACTTGATCTATCTTATTAAAATTTTCTACATGTTAGCATTTTTTTGAGATCACTGAGCATAATTTCATGACATAAAGGAAATCATATTAGTCTTTGTATCATGTTTAGAATTCATATAATTTCATCTTACTTCTTTCACATTTCTATCAAGAATGGGAAGTCATCCTACACACATTTGTTGTGTTGTTTCTTCCTAAGGGGAGAAATTTTATTTAGCGACCATGGATCATCTTCAACATCTAATTTCGAGCATCTACCAACACTATATAGGCATCATTTTGAGGGGAGGATACATTTTTTCTCTTCTCTTTTTTTTTTGGAGGAAGCATTTCTTCCCATGAATTTCATTATATCTCAATTTTTGGGGGGGAATATAGACCTTCCCTCATTTCTCTCCTATGAGGGGGAAATTTTTATACATTGTGCCAGAATTATTCTTTGGGGGTCATGATCAGTCCTCCTTCTATCACTTATCTTCTTCACCTGTACATTTCATTGCATTTACATCATTTCTCTTTTGTAGAGGAGTTTTTTCCATTGGGATTTCTCCTTTAATTTGTTTTATGAGAAATTTTTATGAGTACATAACATGGCCCTATTATCTAAGACTCTTCATCATGCATAAATCACTCCTTTAGTTACACTTAAGGGGGTGTTGGTGTAATTAGTGACATTATCTATCTACTTATCTATTAGCCTACCTAGGAAATTATTATTCACATTAGTTAAGTCCACTTAAGGACGTTTACCTTTTTGTATCACATGATGTGGTTGAGACACATGTACTCACCTATTGAGACACCTATTGCATGCATAATTTTAACTTGCTCACACACTTTTCAAGTGAGTTTGAAAGTGTTACACCTTTGGATGGGTAGTTAGTAATTTACTATTACCTTCTCAATTCCTCTTAGCTATATATGTAATTTTTATCATTATATTTACATACTCTCATTTGTATATGATACATATCCTATTATGTTTATCATTTCAATTGTAGAAGGTTATCAATTCATGATTTTTGATCTTGTCATTCTCCAACATGGTATCAAAGCAATGAAATCATGTTCATTTCCGCATCAAGGTGAATCTTACATATAAGCCTATCATCGAGGCATTTGTTGGAAATATTACATTGTATGGCGATTGTATGTAGTTTGTAGTTCAATTGTTTCAAATTGCTTTGATGTTAATCATTTCTCAACCTCATTTCTCAACCACTCCAACCTTCTTTAAATGTATCTCATGATCTTCAATGAAATACAAAATCAATAACATTCAGGTTATTTTCCCACATATGGTATTAGAGCTTCTAAAATATATGGGCATGTACATCGATGTATAGTTGGTATCCACAGGTGGTATGCGAAGAGGAAAATAGAATGGCTTGGGTGGTTGTAGGTCATGTGAATAGAACCATTGGGGTGATTCATTAGCACTGGAATCTATAGAAAAATGTATATATTGATATTTGCATCTGAATTTGATAATATCCATGTATGCATTGATATTTGCATTGAAATATGATAATATCCTCTACATTAAAATTTGATAATGGCCTCATTATTTCCTATGTATGGATATTTTTTTCTAGTGTTGGTGTAGACTTGGCATGGGGAACATAAGTGTAGAGCAACAAAGTAGAGAATGAGGCATTCAAATATAGCATGTAGATGGCAATTATAGAAAAGAGAATATGTAGACTAGTATAAAAGCATTGAGGTATGTTTCAAGTTATGGGTAGTTGTTTGAAAATTAATTTTGGGAAATAATGCAACTTGAGGGAGATGATCCCACAAAGTTGGTTTACAATTTTTGGGAGATTCTAATTTTTGTTGAAATCACATATTTTTAGAAAATAATATGATTTAAGCCTTTAAAATTTTCATTTAAAGCATTCCAATTAAATAGGGTTTAACCAAACTACATTAGATCAAACCCCCTTGGATAGAACCCCACTAGTTTTAAACCATACCTATAATAAAGTCTCCTTTACACCTATCAAAATGCTGATAAAAAACAACTTTTGATTTACCTTTTGGGGGATCAAATGAATTCATTTAAAGTTTATTTTTTGTAAGTATGTAGTCCTTATTATAAGCTTCCCAAAAAGTATAATTTTAAATAAATTTAATTTTATCATTATATTTATTTTTTATTTCTTGTGAATGTAGGTTTTTCATCGAAAATGAAACTCTTTGTCTTGCACATGTGGAAAAATAGAAGATTATCAAAAGAAATTTGAAAAATATGAGTGCACCAGATATTGAAGTCCTTCTTCCAACAAAAAAAATAAATTGAATTTCGATACATATAAAAAAATTACGTGTTATACGGTTGAGCTATGTTTGAATTGTAATTGGTTTGACTTCAAAAATTGATTAAAGAAAAAATATTCAATAAAAAATATCTAACCAAGTGGAAGCACTAGATATCTGAGTTACAAATCTAAATTTGAAAGAATTAGAATTTTATCCTTCACGGAAAAAAAGTTATACGTTATACGGTGAGAGTCACTTTTTAAAAATGTTATTTTCTTAAAAAAAACTAGTTTTCGAGGGAGATAGAAATAGAAGTGCCATATGATTCCAAGAATTTCAAAAAAAAATATTTAGAATATCAAGACAAAATTTCACAAAACTCTAGTTTGCATCATCTTCAAATTCCTCACGGTTTAGCCGCTATAGGTGCCCAAAAGTGAATATTTAGTTAAAAAAAATTATTTCAGTGTCCAATTTGGCCAAAAATTGTAAACCACTATTGTGGGATCACAACATCTAAGGATTTTACCATCTGATAAACCACTAAATTCTTATTAAACAATCTTCTAATACTTTTTCAATTTCATTTCATTTCTGAGGAGTATCTCAAGAGTTCTCCATTAGTCTCTTCATTTTCTATGATCCATCATGAGTTTTGTTTGAGCTTCTATTTGAACCTATATTTTTCTCTAACTTGTTTAGTTTTCTCAACCATTCCCTTATCTGCTATATGCTCTTGAATTGCGTTATTTCTTATTTTCTTCTATTTTATTTCATAAAAGTTCCTATCTTTTTATGATCCACAGTTCTCCACCAAGGATTTCCCATCCTAATGTTATAGGTTGTTGAGGGCATGGAATTTGGATAGATGTGCATAATACAAAAGCCCTTAATTTTTGATGCGATAGGGGTTATAGATTGATTTGGTACTCTACCCTTGCATTCTTTCATTCTATTCCCTTGTAATCTCTATAGAGAAGGCCTATCATGAGCAGTTTACTATTGCCTTTGATTCTTCTTCAATGATAGAAAAACATGACCTTTGTCATGAAAAGTTCATGGCCTGCATGTTTGATGTACAGAGGGGATATTGTACCCAAGGATGTGAATGTTTCTACCTTTATTAATATTAAGAGGATCATTTATTTTGTGGGATGATGTCCTACTTGGTTTAAGTATGGTATCAATTATCAACCCCCAACTATGGTTCCTAGAGGGGATCTTGCCAAGTTCCATTGGGTAGATAGTATAATATCTAAATCCACAAGTGTTGTTGAGGTATTCTTTCACATTGATCACAAATTTAATCTCATGTATGCCAAGCATGCTTTTGTGAACTGGTATGTTGGTGAGGGTATGGGACAAGGAGAGTTATTAGGAGTCCAAGAAGATTAGGATTCATTAGATGATGGAGCTATTATTAATGCTTCTTTTGGTGGTGCTAATTCTACATTAGTACTATAAAAATTAACTTATTGGAGGCTAGTGGCATTGAAGGATGGAGGAATTTCCATCATCTCAAGTTAGCTTCTCACTTTTGAGATGATTCTTTGCATGAGAAGCATTTTTGGATTTATTTTTGGATTTCCTTGTTGTTGCTAATAGATTTGAAGAATAAATAACAATCCTTCTAAAATTATCATAACACAATGTTGTGAACGAGCGGGAGTAGGCGCAATAGGGGCAGTTTGAAATTTGCAGAGGTGGGAGAGGATTAATCTGATTCAGAGGATGACAATGGAAGGGGGAAGCGACTGTTTGGGACCATTAGTGGCAGTGGAAGGCCTGTGCGAAGGTTCATGATCCTTTGGATTGCTATGCGGGAGTCAGCTGCTTCAGAGCCAAGAAGGGAAAGAGGTAGATTTGGTGGGTGTAGTGTTGAGAGGGCCTTAGAAGAGGTTGGGGGTTTCTTTGAGGTGGGAGATGTAGTGGTTGGAGGGGCCTTTGGTTTCCCTCTACCAGGTTGTGGCTTCTCCCTTGGTGTTATTGCTTTTGGTGCTATTGTGGTTAATGCTGGATGTTGGTGGCTAGTCTGTGGCCCTTTGTGTTTTCTGGTGTTGTGCATCTACCCCTTCCACTGTGTTGTTCCTTGTAGGGAGTGTGTGGGTGCTTGGGTGTCCTTAAGGTTTCTCGGTTGAAGAAGGGGCTTATTTCTAGTTCTAATCGATGTAGTAGGATGGCTTGGGGGATTTGTTTGTTGGCCTTTTCTTCTTCTCACTTCCTCTGGGTTGTTCATTGCATCTATGTGTTCTCTATTTGGGGGATATCTTTTGGGGGTTTTGCCAACACAGTTGTGGTTTCTAAATGGAAAATGGATTTTAATGCTTATTATCTTGGTTTGGTGCCTGTTTTGGGTTGTTGGCCCAAAAGATGGAGCGGTTGTACTACTCAAATGAGGTTGTTTTCTTCCCTATGCTTTGCGGGGTTTTGTGTTGGCCTGCACTAGTGTTATCAGGGTTTTTTCTTGATGAGATTAGGTGTCTTTCTTTGAATCCATTGTTCAAGGTTTTTCCCTTGTGTGCCTTGTTGGTCTTTGATGATGTTTGGGGGATGGGGCTTTGGCTGGACCCTTCTATGGGTATGGATTTGATGTTGTATCAGCTTTGTTATAAAATGTAAGGTGTTGAGGGGGTTGGGTAGCTCTTCGTGAGATTAATTTGAAGACCTGTGATGTTGTTGTCAGCTGCTGTTTGCTATGTCCCTCCTCACTCCAAATTTCCTTTTCCTTCTCTCTAAATACTAGGTATTCTTTTGAGGTGAAGACCTCCTCTAGGGATGAGGTGTATTTTGCTGCTAAAGGTCTCCCTCTTTCCATCGATAGGATGATGAGCCCAAAATATGCTCATAGTTTGATATTATGATGAACTTTTAATGCCTTTACTTTTGTTATTCGTGGTTGTTTAAAACTCTTTTGAAACCTTTTTATGGGAATATCTTGTAGCAAAACATTTGCATATTCCTGCAGCTTATTGTGTTGACTTGATTATGACGTATTAATTCCGCTGACTTCTAAATTGTGGCATCGCATACGCTTTGAATGATGAAATGATTTAAATGTGTGATTAATGAATGGATATTGTGTATGTGTGCTATACTTTTCTTTCACATATACACTTTATTTTGCAGTTGTTGAAGAAATATGATCGAAGTCATAAAGGGCCGATTCTACCATAAAGAAAGTCTATTTCCCTCGCGATGACTGAGGAAGCTCGCTAAGACTTCTTTGACCTAAACCTAAAAAGATTTTTAACATGCAATAATCTAGAAAAGAGCGAGCCGCCAGATTCCTTCCCAGTTAGTTGAACGCGATAAATTCATTTTATGAAGTTTGTTCCTTGATTCTGGGATACACTTTACTTGCACGCCTTTCTTTGATAGGGTTAGTTAGTTAGTTGCTCTCCTGATTTTAAATAAAGTACTCCTCCTGCGTGAGTGAGGAAGGAGATGATAGTTAAGGTAAGATAGAAGCATAGTGATAGAAAGTTAACAGATACCATGTAAGAGTCAGTATGATAATGAAAAGTAGAATCTGTTTGACAAGAGACAGAGTTTGTTGTTAGTTTCTATATCAACAAAGTAATGTATACCATTCTATTTTCATGAATAAAGTTTGATGAAGTTCTGAGTTCAGCACCTGCATAATCAGTAGATGCTTGCTAAGGGGCCCACTTAGCAAGCATCTCAGAGCTAGTTAGTTATCGCTCTTTATGTTGATCATCGCTAGCTTTCATCTTTTGAAGTTTTCATACAAACTCTTGTATTGCTCTCGGTTGATAAAGTGTTGCGTACAGACACACTTAATTTGGAGTGGGACCCTTTTGCGTCTTTGACCTTTGATTACTGGCTATTGGATTTATCATCTTTAAAGTCTTGACATGTTGTTCTTGTCAGTTCTACCCTTCCTGGTTGGAATTGATTTAAAACTGGCTTCCTGGGTCAAGTCCGTATTTTCACCATCCGGATTTTTCGCTCGCGGATTTTCCTGCCTCGTTCCTTGTCTCAAGCTTCTCGCGTGATTCTCCTGTATTCCGCTCGACTTCTGGATTTCGCCCTCACGATTTCTTGATTCTTCCAACCCCTTGGCCTTCCCTATTTCTCCCGCTTATGCATTTCAAATGGTAACTGTTTCACAAGATTCTCGATTTTTGAGATTCTTGGGGCTCCTGGGTTTTCGGACTTGTCGTAAATGTCTCTAATGCGGAATTAATGGTTGAGGTACCTTTGCTCGACCTGCATAAATGTCGATTTAGGGCGGGATTTTCCACCTCATTCTAACTCCATTGCTTCCTTGGTCAATCGCCTCAAGCATTGAGATTTTCATTTGAGCTTTGAGGGATTGATCCTGATTTGTTTGCGTGAGGATTTCTTGAGTTCTAGTGCTAGTATTTTTACCGCTTGAGCGTGTTTGTTGTGTGGTCGACTTTTTAAGCTCGAATTTCATCTGCCTTGATCCATGGTATGTATCCATTGCCCTTCCGTTTGCTTACGAGGTGATTTGGGGTTTTCTTGCACTGGGTATTGTTAAATTTGGGTCGGCCCTTGATTTGATTTTGATTTTGTATTTATAGAGTCGAGGTCCGTCCCGTTTTTATTATGGAACCCCATTATCCATGCCCTGTGAGCTCCATTTGTCCGTTGGATTGCATATTTATCCTTTAGGTGGCATTTTGGGTCTGATTGCTTGTTTGTTTCGGGCGCGAAATGTGTTATCATGCGAAATTAGGGTTTCCCTTGGTGTTCGGCCCAGAACGATGATTTTATTATATGCTTGAGTGACTTTTGTCCCATGTCATGTTGGCTTCCTATCCTGTTAAGATTGGAGGGCTTTTAGGTAAATCCTGAACCGATATTTTGAGCCCTAAAGCTTGCTCTGGTTTTAATGGCGGAGATTTGGTCATTCGATTTAGGGCACCATTATTTTAACATGGGGATCCGTCCTTTGAGGGCTTTTGAGAGTTGGAATCCCTTGCATACTTGAGATTGTTGATTATTGCTAGTTTTGGGATCATTTGAGCTCAGGTAGTGGAGATCCCGCGGTCGTTCAAGTCTTGGTGCACGTTTTGCCATTTTTTGGGTTTCCGGGGTCATTGCGAAATTTCGTTGCTCCCAGATTTTCCCAGTTTGGGCTTATTCCGCAGGTTGGGTTAATTCCCGGTACATTTTAGGCTGTCCGCGAAAATCCATCCCATCCGGATTTTTCTGGATTTCCTGTCTGGTTGTGTTCTTTTGTATATTTCGATGATATGATTGATGGAATGATTGTTTATGCTTATTTCTTGTTGCCAATGAGTAAATTTAAAGATTATCCTTTGATTTTCTGAGCGTATTAATGATTTATATGGCTAATAATGCTTTGGCAGTAGGAATCCGTCTGGGTCGGATTCCTCCGAAATTTCACCCCGACAGTATTTTCCCGGTTTGCGTGATTTTCCTGGATTGTCTGATTTCTCCGGATCTCGAAGGATTGGCAGTTAGCAACTAATTTTGAAGGATTTATATGATGTGTGCTAACCCTTTGGATTGATATGAGCTTAATAATTGGATTCTAATGACAATTCTTGAATGTACATGCCGAATCATGCAAGGCTACTGCTGGGAAGTCCAAAGGTGGTGCAGGGGCATCTTCAATTTCTATGACAGAACGGTTGAGATTAGACATGAAGAGCCAGGTCCCTGAAAGTAAGATATCTTTCGTGTGGGATGATGTATCTGATACCAACGTCGGTGCCTGGCGCTATGAGGAGTTCAAGCAAAGAACGGCTGAGAAGGACCAGTCAGCCTTGAGACAAGGAATGATGAACTCGGGATTGGTGCATGTGGCAGGGTTCCCTCTAGCGGTTCAGTGCTACGAATTGATTCTTGAATGTGCCCGACAATACGCTTTTGATACACAGATGGTGGTCAGCACTGAGGGATGAGTCTTGGCCAACTTCAGTCTGGCCTCCATTGCCCGGGCCTTCAGCATGCCGGATCTCCCCTCGGTCTGTGCTTTAAACATTGACACTGCCCGAACATACTATGAGAATGAGCCAGTTAAGGCTCAGCAGATCATCAACTCATGGCTGGAGAAGCCAAAATCTCACCATTCCAAATTGCCTAAATAGTTGCACAGGGTGAAATTCAGGCCGGATATCTATGATGCCATCACACTGTTGAGCAGGGTGGCCGGATTGAGGACTGTCGGAGTATTGGAGAATTGGATGGTCCACGTGATCACCAAGATGAGTCAAGGGACAAATTATCACTGGGCAGGACTCATTAGTGCAGAAATAGACAAACAACTGAGAAATGTCCTGGAGGCAAAGAAGTTCACCATGTCCTCCTACATCATGTATGTGCTGGCCATCTCTTATCCCTATAAAGGACTGACTCCGATGGGAACTATTGGGCAGGATATCATCTACGAAGTCTATCCGGAGCTGCATTTGGGACATAAAGATTACAGGAGGGCCAATGATGCATTCACAATGCACATTACCCAGACACTTCAAAATGCAGAGCACATCAGATTATCTGATGGGGCTAAGGGGCTGATCAAGAATTACGGAGCATGGTTTATCCAGTTCCCTACCTTCACATACCTCCGGATTGATGGATGCCCAGCTGCTCCTTACAGGTTACCCCAGTATCCTACTGACCATATGGTGCTGCTAGAGGTCGTACGACAAATTTGTGAGTTTGATGCAGTGGTGAAGAGGGAAAAGCATAAAACTGGTTTTGGAGGAGACTTCCCCCTTGGGATTGGTGTGGGAGAAATGTGCCCGTCTATCCAATCAGCTCACACTGCAGTTGAGGAGTTGGCAACCTATGGATTCTCTTTCCATTCGAAGAGAATGAACTTTGATATAACCGGAGAGGCGCAGAAAAGGGCTACCCAGGAATTTAGGCATAAGGAGGAATTGGAAGATTACTAGGTTAACATCAAGGATGACCTTGAGGCAAGAAAGAGGAGATATTCCCGGCTGCCGGTTGAGGCCATTAGACAATATAATGTGAAGTTGATCCCGGATCAGCTGGATGATGACGGAAAGTTGGTTCAAGACCATGTTTACGAGCCCATAAAGGACAAGTCAGTTGCAGACATTGATTGGAGTGAGCCTGAGGTGACAGAGTTGGAGGAATTGATGACTCCTGTGTTGAGATTCACCTTTTCTTGGATTAAGCATAAAGTCTGGGTATTGGAGAATGCCAATGTGCCCTGTACCTTCGATTTGATGGGGAATCTCAACCCCATGTCCACTTCTGAAGAATCCGGGGAGGAGGAGGATCCCAAAGGGAAAACGGCTAAAACCTCGCCATTCAAGATTAAAGTCAGAGGTCCTAAGGGAACTGAACCTGCAACGAAGAGGAAACCAATTGGCAAGCGCAGGTGGAAGACTCTGACAATCAGCAAGTCCTCGGATGAGGAAGAAGCAGAGAAAGCTGAAGGGGAGGATGCCCCTCCGCCGCCTAAGAAAGCTAGAACTGCAAGGGTGGCAAAGAAGAAGGATCAAGCCACTTCGGAGGATGAACCTCCAATTGTTGATGTAGAGAGCTCCGGAGGGGAAAAGACCAAAGTATATACCCGTAAATCAAGAACCCCTTCTCCCAAGGATGTTGCACAGCCAAAGGACTCCCTGCCAGCATTACCAGTTGAAGAGCAAGATAAGCTTGTTTCTCCTCCACAGAGCATACCAGAACCGGAGAATCTGGATGAACAGGAAATTAGCGGGGAAGCAGAACCGTTCAAAGAAGGAACATTGTTCAGTGGGGCTGCCGAGCTCGAGGTGGAAACAGAAGAAAGGCACACTTCTCCCCTGGTACAATACGAGGATTCTCCAAAGAGTGATAAGGGCCGCGGATCACCGGAACCGGAGGAAAGCATCCCTGCTAGGACTCCATCACTGGTGCTTCTAGAATTGGGACTTAAGGAGGCTGATCAAGGCAAGCAGAGTCCAGAGAAAGAAGATGACAAAGCCACGGCTGAGGAGGAGGTCGAGGTGGCAGCCGTAGAAGGGGAGAAAGTGACAGAAGATCTGGGAGAAACTCATACAGAAGGAATCCGGACTGACCCTGTAGCCCCGGACTGGCTAGAGAGAGAACTTGCAAAGAAGAAATAGGTGATTGTTGAAGACACTCCTCTAGACTGGGATGAAATGTTATCTCAGATCGGCAAAGGGAAGAAGAAGAAGGTTGCAAGGGTGATTTCCCAGGTGGAAAGGGATGAGGTGCATAACCGGGTAGTTCACATCGCCACCCCTGCTGCAGATAAAACAAGAGATGAGGTAACGGGCCAGGATTACAATGTTCAAACTATTAACCTTGGGCCGGCCACCCTGGAGTAGGATATTGAGGAATTTGAAGGGTCGAGTGCTATAATTGTTGACAGACTAAAGAAGGAGACCCAGTCAAAACGAGAGCTGAAAAGAGAAAATGAAAGATTGAGGAAATGTCTGGAGGAGGTAATGAAGCCTCTATAGTCTCTCCATCCTTCCTCCTCTACTACTCCGGGATTTCTGCCTAAGGAGACAATCTCTGGAATTGAAAAGATGAAGGCCTCCGCTTAGGCTGCCACAGACTGGTTAATGGGTGTCCAGAAACAAGGGGATGAAGCTATCAAAGAGATCCTGTCTATGGGCAAGGATGCAGTCCGGGAAAAGGAGCTGTTAGAGGGCATCTTGTTTCAGGATAAGAATGACATAGACCTCCTACTGCAGAAATCAAGGACTATTCTAGGATATGGCAAGGATCAGTTAGGCAAAGATGGAATCCTTCCTTCTGCTAGATTGGATGAACCATGGGAGTGGTTCGAGGCATTGCAGATCAGGCAGGGAGGCCTGAAAAAGATACAAAAACAAAGGAAATCAATTGATGCTGACCTCACTGCAATTTATGATGGTTGCATTGCCTTCTTCGAGGTGATGACAGGGAGAAAGAAAATAGCTCCCAAATATCTGAGCTTAGATCAACTGAAGGAATGGTGGCATGAGGTTTATGCCCCAGAATCTGATGGAGCTGTCACCTCCCATTTGCTTGATGATGCAGCTACCTACTTGGCAGTAATAGACAGGTACATGACCAGCATGAAGGACTGGAAGAAAACTGTTGAGCGGTCCAATGAGGGAATTGATTCAATTAAATGCAGACTCAGGGTTTTGCCGTTGCCACCTATTGCTGAGCTGGATGGGATATTCTCGAAGGTCCAGGGGTCACTAGCGCAGAGGAAAGAAAAAGGCAGTAGCAGTTAATGCTCTTTTCGAGATTTGTGCTTCCCTATTATTATAGGGCATGCATTGGACCGGACTTCCTTGGGGACTGTGCCTTGGCCGACTTGGATGATGGCATTAAATGTGTGCCTTAGTTTGTTTCCTTGGCCGACCTGTTTTGGCGGTTTTGATTATTTTGTAAAAATGTTTGGTTGGGCCGACATGTTTTGGGGGGAATTTGATATAAATAGGCATTCTTGCCTCATTGTAAGGGTTAGACATTGGTTATAGACATAGCAAGACAGTAATAGAGCAAGAGCTATAGTTAGAGTATTTGAAGTTTCTTGAAGCAAACACTATATTCAGAACAGTTGAATTGTTGCAGCATTTTCTGGTGATTAATACAATTGAAGACATTGTGGTTATTCCTGGTGAAATCCTTTGTGTTATCTCATCTTGCATGGTTCCTTTGTTCTATCTTTTAAATTGCTTGAAGATTTAGGGTTTAATATTCAGAAATAAATTAGTTTGGTTGGATAAATGATGTTTGTGATCTCATATTTGGAATGTTTGTAGCTATCTCTGGTCTATACTCCCAGTAACTATCTGATTGTAGTAGGCTAGTAAAGTCAACCTGGACCGTATATTCAAATGTGCTTAAGTTTGGTTGTAGATGCAAGTCTATGATTTGAAAATCAGTATTCCTCAGAAGATTGCACTGTTCTTGTAAGATTGCCTTGTGGGTCGAACAGGAATTGGTTATTTGAGATAGGTCCATTCCAGATATATGTCATTTGCATTGCTTGTCCTTGTAGTAGTTTAGATTTTATCACTTTCCTTGCATCCCTATCTTTTGCGATTTCTTTGTTATTCAGCTAGATCTAGGGCTTCAAGATCATCATATTTTTAGATTTGATAAATTGAAAAGGTACAGTTTGCTTGTAGTAAGGTCCGATTGTGATTACCAGCAATTTCACATTTTATCTGAGTTATTTTATGCATTGTTATGACCTAACACCCGAGAGACCTTGGGGTGATTTTCAGTGATTCGTTATTGAAAATAACCTTTCAAGAGAGATAGGATATTGTATTCTGTCTGAGTTGTTGCTGTGCAGAAAACACCATCAACAGATTGGCGCTAGAAGGAGGGCCTGAATGAGCACACTGGATCGTTTCTTGAATGCCATCTCTCCAGAGAGATATAGGAGAAATACCAGATCCACCACAGGAGAGGAGGATTTAGAAGAGCTACAGTTCCCCAATAGGTCAAGGAGGACTAGAGTAAGGGGAGAATCATCATCACCCATCCCTTCACCCACATCGTCCATATCTTCTCATCCTGAGGTTGAAGCCATACCCATCCCTGAAGAGGTTCCTCTTCAACAGCCTTGGCCTGCCATTAACCAACCACAACCTCCACCCCCGCTCTTACCAATGGCTTTCCTTGCCAATAATCCATCACCTTTGTCCTTCGGGGCTTATAATGTAATGCCTAAAAATCCTAAGCATTTCTACTCGAAATTCCATGTAAATGACCCAAATAGAACTGCAGAAGAGCACATAAGGATTTTCCAAACTTGCCTCAAAGACAGAGGAATTGTCCATGAGGATGTTGCTTGCAGGTTATTCCCCTATTCCCTGGGTGAAGAAGCTTTTTATTGGTACAACCATCTCCCTGCCGGCTCAATTCAGAATTGGAATGACCTTGAAAAGACCTTTTTGCAAAAATTTTGAATACCCATCAGTGCTAATGAGCTATACCTGCAATTTATCAAAGTCAAGAGAGAGGTTAATGAACCCATAGCCAGTTTCAATAATAGATTCCATCGTGCATTCACCAGATTACAAGACCCATATGTTCTAGATGATGGTACTGCCTTGGGAGTATATTACGAAGCTCTGGATAGTCTAACAACAACCTTTCTGAAATGGAGACCTAACCCTCCAGGTACCTTGACTGATGCTTATACAGAAGCTGTCAAACTTAGTACATACTTGAGACAACACTTGACTGGGCCAATGCCTTCTCTGGGACCGGTTGCACATCCCAACCAGATTCAGGCAGTAAATCAGGCTCTCACCAATCATACCCCTATTATGAATCTGGTTCCCCAATTATCGATGGTACCACACCCTGGTCATCCTATGAACCAGATTTCCCCTATGACAAACTTCCCTCAATAGCAAGTTAATCAGCCTGTGTACCAGTCACAGCCAAATAATTTCCCTGCTTATTTGCAGAACTCTGAAGTGTTACATCAGTCTTTGGGATCTGCCACAGTGCATGTCCCACCTCTGAGTAACCCAAATCAGCCTCCCTACTGAGACCCGAATAAGGAAAGGATTGATGAAATGGCTGAACAAATAAAGAAGCTAAATCTAGAAGTAACTTACCTGAGAAATTAGAATAGCCAACTACAAGCTGCTCAAAAGGGAATGCAACCTAATCAGAATAGAGAGTTCTCGCAAGGGCAGAATTTCGACAGGGGACAACGCAATGACAGAGGTTACAACCAGGATAGAGGTTTCAACAATGATAGGAGGAAAAACTTTGATAGAGGCCAAGGAAGTGGGTCAGGATTTGATAAAAGGCCATCACAAGGACAGAACAGAACTTGGAATACGGGGCCTAATAATGGAGGAGTTCCCACCCCTTTGGATCAGCCTGCAAATCAGATTGTCAATCAATCTGCGAACCAGCCAGTCAGCTAGGATAAACCTCCCACTGGTGTGTATCTGGCAGAAGCAGCCCTATCAGGATGGTGCAGACTCCATAAAACAAGTCAGCATTCAGAATTGGAATGTCCGGAGTTCCAAACTGCTGCCTCCATTTTTCAGTATGAGGTAGAGAACAACGTGAATGCACAGGAAATTGTTCCTTCCAGTTCATATGACTCTCCTGTGCTGGTATTAAACCATGCTCCTTTTCCAGCCAGTAACAAAAATATACCAGAAGAATCTAATCCCCAGAAAGATGAAACAGGTCAGGTTTGTAATGGAGATGAAGTAGCTCAGCTGTTTAATGAAGGAGAGATGAATGACAATGGCCCCTTGGATCAGGATGAAGCTTATGTTGAAGAAGTACAGATGTTCCAGAGACAAGGATTGAGGGATATGCCCCACAGGCGTCCACCACCCAGAGGACCTTTCACTACCTCCATTCCTCCTAACAATTTCAGTACTCCTCTAGATCCTAATGCGAGCAACAATCCGTCTTATCCACAGGTTTCCAAGCAATACCTTTCGAAAGATAGACAAGCTCAAGCAGAACCACAAAAGGAAAGGACTGTTCAAGCAAGTAAGGATAAGGTAGAGGAGCCATCTAAGGAAGTCTCTACTGATATGAGTGAAGAGCAGATGGCTTCGTATGTTGCAGAGGAATTCAAGAAACTAAAGGTAAACCTTTCTGCTTTTGAGTTGTTGAGGTTTCCTGCAATTAGGAAGGCTGTCTTAGGTACTTATGATGCAAATTCAAAGACACTGGACAAGCCTTCTGGTGAGCATGTTAGCCAGATTTCCAGTTTTTAGTCTGTGAACACACAAAGTCAGACACAGAATAAGACCAATCCACCCCCTGGAGATAGAGGAAAAGAAAAGGACAGAACTCAAGTGGCCCAAATGGATACTCAGCCCACTTTGTTTCAAGGGAAGACGAAGACTCCACCATTTCTAATCTCGGTCAGAATCTTTGGTAAGAACCTTCACAATTGTTTGTTGGATTCGGTTGCTTCCACCAATGTGATGCCTCTTGGAGTTTGTAGGGCTCTGGGAATTACACCCGCTGACTCCCAGAAGAAGGTCACTC
>VDFB02001992.1:0-22192 GCA_007258455.2 Sequoia sempervirens
ATGTGCTTGTGTCAAGTTATTGAATATCTAATTAAAAGGAAACATAGGATACTGGAAGGTGTATACTGGACTCTCTTTCCTTTTCAAGTACTGCATTCTCTGCTCTCTCCATCCTAGAAATGCTGTGGAACATAGGCTATCAGTACTTGTTAATTTTATTGCTATTGGCTTAAATAATGACACATACTTTTTGCAAACTCATATCCATGGGACCATGGAAGTGCAACTAACTTGCAATGTTTATTGTGCTGTTTAAGGAGGCAATTTTAGAATAAACACATCTGGGAATTGAAAATAAAAACATTTTGGAATTGTGTTCTATTCTTTAGGGGTTTAATTTCTAAGTTAGGATTCCTAGATGCTAGTTACCTTTTTTTAGTGAGAGGGCAATTTGTGTTTGGTAACGTGCTTTTATGAGAGTGCTATTTATTTTAATAATTTGATTTGATTCTGAAAGAGAACATATTCTATCGTTCTTCTATGTATCATTGTGCTGTTTGGCATTTCAGCCTTATTATGGTTCTTAGATATGCTTGAATCTTGAATTAATATTGCTTCCTTGGCAGAATTAAATGTTGTTTCATTAGGAACTGGAACTAAGTGCCTTGGGCATTCACACATGAGCTCAGCAGGAGATGTCATCAATGATTCACATGCTGAAGTGATTGCAAGAAGATCTCTTGTCAGGTATATACTTATCCACTTCAAAATCTTATATGTTTGTTCTATGTATGAACTTAACTACACCATTTGTCAGAAATAAATTATCATAGGCTTTATAGCTTTTAGAGTCATGTAATGCACGTGTGCCAATACTTTTAGGAAATATAAATGAAAGATTAAGAATGCCTGTAGAAATGTTGTAATAACTTCTGCTTCAATGGAGAAAAAAGAACTTTAAAACAAATCATTAACCATTAATAAAAAATTGTGGCACTTCTATTCTGGTCTAGTAAAGATCCAAAATTACCAAGGAAACAATCATCTGAACCTTCAATGTAGTATAACTACTATGTTAGTTCTAATATCAACGACAAGTCAAAAATTCATTCCCAACAAGACAATCACAATGAGAGCTCCATTTCAGGAATGAGAATAGATTTTTATATAATTGAACTCTACATAAAATAGTGGATAAAACAAAAGTATATGTGGCATGCATTACTAAAATGTCAAATTATGAGCATGAATATCGTATCCTCTAATGCATAATATAATGTGTCGTCTGTGAGGAAGAACCAAAATGTCAAAATAGATTTAGCAAAAACATCTGAATGAATAGCAGAGATAAACCAGCAGAATGGAATAATAGAAGAGATTTCCCCAATGATCTAATATGAGAGATGCAGTACCATTACTCCTGAGGTAGTGTTTCACAAGTCAACCATCTTTAAGCAAGAATAAACTCCATAGGCTCCTTAAGCACAAGAATACAACACCATTCAAGGCATATCCCACATTGACTAATTATGTATTGCATATACCAAAATAGGGTAAGAGGCTTCTACCACAAGGTACATGCTAATATCCTTTGATTACATCATAGTACCATATTAGTTCATTGATGCATTGTTGACTTAATATTATACATTTCTCAACAATGCATCAAGGAAGCTCTACAATATCACATTCATAGTATACAAATTCGCTGAGTACTTGGCGAGTTGTCAAGTACTTGTGGAATTTTTCCTTGGGAGAGTAATGTTAACCTACAATCTATAGAGGCTGAGTTTTCAGCGAGTCATAGGGCAGAAAAGTGGCAAGTACTCATTGTATATCGGTGAGTCTGTGCCGACTACTTGGGAACACGGTTTAGACATGGAAAAATTACTCAACAAATGCATTTTTTTTGGCCTATTTAGCCTAGACACCCACAGCTGATACTCTCATAGTAGTTGTGCATCCTTGAGAGAGATTTGAAGGGGAGATTTGGGGAATTTTGGGTTTCCAAGTTAGTTTTTAATTTTTTTTTTCCAAGCATGTAAGTTAGTTCTAACATGTTAATAATAGATTTGTAAACATTATTTATAATTTCACCTGCAATGAATTCATTGTTTGAAAAAATTATTGCTGATTTATACTAGATTTTTGAATTAAATTGTTTTTTTTAAACAAATGGTTTTATATTTTCGAGTCAAAAAATGTTTTTTGGTTAAATTAATTAATGACATTGCCATTCAATTATTGTATTATGTTTGTAATGCATTTTACATATGAATTTTATTTGATTTTTCATATTTAAATCTCTGTTTTTTTAAACGTTGCTTTTTTAGGTTTTTTAACATGTAGGTTAGATATGATAGCATCCAGTTTTGCATTAGGCTCAACATTAGTTAGTGGAAGCCGTCCTATTGGAAGCAGAGACCTTGCTTAAAAATATGTCGTAAGGGGACCAGGATCAAGGAGTGTGATTTGCCTCTTATGCACAAAGAAGCTCAATGGATGCATTAATTACCTCGAATACCATATTGCAAGTATTCCTAATCATGATGCCAAGCCATGTGAAAAAGCTAAAGAAGAGGAGGAAAAATAAGAGATGCAAGCACTCTTTGCATTGTAGCTACCATTAATCTTAACATGCAAGTAGAAATGGACCTAGATATGGCAGGCATTGTGGGCAGTTCACACATATAAAATACATCCACCTCATCCAGTTTGAGAAGAGCATAATCGTAGGGATTTTTTTAGAAACATACTTGAAGTAAAAACTTTGACCCAATTCTATTTTGTTAAATGGACATTTTCTGATTAGGTGATAACATAAAGAGATAAGCCCCTTAGGATGTGTATTGATGTATGGATACAGCTTTCTTGCTGATACCATGTCAAAATTGACTGTATCAATATATGAATAAATGTTTGTGAGCTTTAATGTGTTGGACTTTGGTACCTGTTTTTATGGATCGAAGTAAATTTTTTGCTGCTGGTCTCTTGTCTGTCTGCTGAGCACTACAAGGTCTTTCTGCTTTGCAAAATGGCCATCAAGATTGACTAGATTTCTAATGGAAACTTATGGAGGCCCTGAAGTGATCACTGCTGACATGCTATGTAATGTCCCCTTCTCGAGCATGACTTTTTCTGATTGACCGTTGGCCTATTTTGGAGACCCGTAGGCTTCTTGGTGGTGAAATTAGGGTTTCTTGGTTGGTGGTTTCTTGTGCTCACGGATTGGTGATTGAACTGCGGATTCCTTCTGGGTTTTTCGTGAGCTTTTCGGTGATGTGTTCTTCTTGGCATTCTGAGCACTTTCACGAATTTACTATTTTTAGTAAATTCTATTTCTGGCAGTGGTCCTGTTGGCTTCGGCACGGATTGGCTCTCATCTTCTGACATTTCAGTTGGTTTGATCAATCTTGACCTTGGGAAACATTTTTGGTGAGATTTGTCCAGTTGATTTAAATGTTATATTTTAAAGTTATATTTTAATAAAGTAACCCCTTGGTCTAGTGGAAACAACTTAAAGTTGTTCTTAAAAAGGGGACTTTGAGGGGGTGGCGCCTCATGAAGGTATTTTATATTTCCTAAGGTTCAAAAAGCAATTGCTTGAAAAAGTACGCCCTTCCTTGGTGAGAGATTATTTTAAATTAAAAGTCAAATTGCTCTAAGACAAAAAGGGACGCCATCTTTGGAGGGAAAAGGAGTTACTTCAAAATTTGAAAAGCAGGGTTTCTAGAAGCTTCTGGAAAGTCATCACAAGTTTATAAAAGGAGGTCTTGGTCTTCATTTCCATCATCCAACATCTTGAGTAAAGTTATGCTGCCGAAATGGTGAGAGGATTGCTTCGAGGAATGAATGCCTCCTAGCTTGGCTCAACTTCGTGCTTGTGAGACAGCACCTAGTGGAGAGGTTTGCTTGTTTTGAGTGAATTCTGTAGTGAGGATTGCTTTGTTGTGAGTTAATGCATTTGTAGTTCAGTTATTTGCATTTTCATGTCATTTTCTGGAGTTGCTGAGAACATAGCTGATTGTAGTTTTTATTCATATTTCAAAAATACAAAAAGATATCATTCTGGGTGTTGTTTATCTCTTCTTGTCTAGGGTGGGCGCCTCTTTCCACCAATTTGCAGATTTTATTTTGAAGAACTTGAATTTATCTAAGGAAGTCGCCCCTCTTGCTGGTCCGTACCATTCTGTTTGCATTGGGATTTGTGTAGGAAATAAATACGGGGTATTTGAGTTGTTAGGGGTCTTCTATCTTGGTCGCCACACTTCTTAGAGTTTCCAGCTTTTGATTTCACTTCATTTGGGTGGGTATTGGGTGAGATATGAGCATTTCATTGAAGAATTAGAGAGCAGGTCTGATATTCATGTTGCTGGTCTGTCATATCAGACTTTGGAAAATTGTGTATGAGTGAAGGGTGGGTGTTAGAACTTCACAATTGATCTATTGGATGACATCCTTACTATTGCAGCTCTTTGAGATTCTCTAATTCTTGATCTTGTAAACATTCTTCAACATATTGTAAGCTGAACAGTAGTACTGTCAGCATCTTTCTTATTCTTGCAATTTCAATGTTTGTAACTGCCCACTGAATAAGTGGAAGAGGCTGGCTTGCCGCCTGTTTACTTAATTTGCATTGTAATTTCATAAGTCTCCGCCATATGGTCGCCTCTTATCCATCATGGATTGAGTAGCACATACTTGGTGTTGAGTTAATTTTCAGTATTGCAATAGATAGGGATCCTCTGACCGTATGCTCGTCGTTCGCCGACGCATCTCTTGGTTAGAGTTCTTGTTTCAGCATTTCCTTTAAGATCCTCTGACCAATGCTCACACCTTGCCCACATCGGGATCCTGGTGTACATTCTAGTTAGAGTTGCTTTCAGCATCGTTTGGTTTATGAGCTAACCTTAACGGGTGCTTGTTAATTGTAACTTGCAATTGAAAATTCGAAAAAATTTGGCTCGGTATATTTCATGCTATAGTAGGATATGATGATGTCTGAAGATGCCTTGCTGTATATGCAATCCATTATTGGTTATTTTATGTTCACCGTGCACTTGCATTTAGGATCATATTCCTGACATGCTTGTGGATTGTCCTCCACAGTTAGCCTGAGGGAGATATAGTAAAAGGTTTCAACCATTTAGCAAATATTCAATTTAATTATTGTCTATAGTTTTTATCTCATTGTAATTATGTATCCTCAGTTGGTGGGTGTGAGATGGGGAGGGTGACAAAGAAAATAATATGATCTTGTTGTACTTCTCAGTTAGCCTCTTGTTGGTAGCTATAATTCCTACAGATTTCTTTTCTAATGTTTATGAAAAATATTGGTTTTATTTTATGAAATTGATAATGTTGTATGGATTTGTTCTACTTGTTTACATGCAAATGAGGAGCTATGCCTTAAGTATTCCCTGTTGTAAAATAGAAAAACAGTAAAGGGATAGACAAATATCAGAAATGTGGAGACATGCAATTGGCTTGCCAAGAGCTTGTTGAAGCCACACAGTGTTATATAAGTCTTTTAATTACATGAGCAGTAGATGATTCTGAATTTGATAAAAATACTATATGTTTTGACTACAACAGGTTTTTCTACTTGGAAATTGAGCGTCTTAATAAAATATATGGTAGCACTTCCAGGAATCAGGAAGATACAAGTCAAGTTGCAGTAAATTCAATTTTTCAGCTGGCTTCAAGTGATAGTAGGGGTCTGAAATATAAAATAACGTCGGGAGCACAGCTTCATTTTTTTGTCAGTCAGCCTCCTTGTGAGTATATGAATGGCTTACAGTTGGCATTACCTTGACAGTTATCATGGAAATTGGAAAACACAAAAATATTTTACATCTAGTAGAAAACATAAAATAAAGCTTGTCATTATTTTTTATGAATCTTAATGGGAAATTTTGTTAAATTATTTTTTCAAATGGTTTCATTCATCTGATTGTTTCTCAACAAAATTCATTACCACAGCAAACTGTCTACTTCTGTTTTTCAAATTTGGGTTGTTTGTATTTAGGTGGAGATGCATGCATCATATCTCCAAGATGCTTAATGAAACTTTTGCACCCTGATGCACTTGATCTTCAAAGTTCATTCCAAAACTTGAGTAATCCTCGGGAAAAGTCAAAGAGGCATAAACATGAAAATAAGCAGAGCATTTCAATGAAGAAATCTCAAGGTCAAAGTGAAGATTCTCCAGACAACCAATTTATTGAACCTACAAAAGTATCAGATATTACAAAGCAACCACAACTGTCTTTGTTAATTTGGAAACAGACTGGTGCAAAACTTGCACACCTTGAAGTTGGGATTGGATGTGAAGAAGCACGTGCTGCAGAACAGCAGAACCATGGAAATCATATCTTTAGGCAAAATGGGCACAAATCTGTGATTAATAGGGATATTCATGGCAGCCATCAAGTTTCTGGATTTGAAGATGACCATGTTAGGGGGAGTTGTTTGGATTCCGTGCATGCTTTGCAAGCTATTGGAATGGTGAGGAGAAAACCTGGACGTGGAGATGCTACTTTGTCCATGAGTTGTTCTGATAAGATAGCTCGTTGGAATGTACTTGGCCTGCAAGGTTTGCATTCCTGCTTCCATTTGTCTGAGTAATATGTCATATTTATCTGGTCATAGGAGTAGATAAAGATGTTAAATGATTGTTGTGGATATTTTTGGTTTTGTTTGTTTCAGGGAAGAACAGACACCCTGAATTTATGTTTCCTCTTGGTTAAGCTCTCCATTTTTTGGAATGAAATCTCTATGTTAGGAAAGCCAGTCAAAGCTTGCTCAAACACAGGCCTGAAACAAGAGATTTGAGGCTTCCACAGTCGATAAATTAATCAAAATGCTTCTCGCATAAACACAGGTTTTTAAGCATTGATGTTTCAGATCACACTTCGTGATCCATCATCATGATGAAGATGTGATAAGATGCAATTTAGAGCTCCTTATTTAGATGACTACATTAAAGTACATAAGGTTAATACCATGGAAAACAATAGTTATATTCTAATCTTATTTAATTAATTGATAGATTTGAAAATAGATAATTAGGTTAGTGTACACGAGCCACTGACTAGCCAAGCTAAACTAGCTGTTGACTAGCTGGCTCACTAAACTACTCAAGTCTAATTTTTTTGGTCTAAAGATCCTAGGGCTAAGGGGCCCTAGACCTTGAAAAATTGGTGTCCAGATGCTCCCAGTTGGTGTTAACTAACCAATTTTGGAAAATTAAAATATGACATGAATTTTGCAAATCAAATATAAGCATGTACTTTTCCATCCACAGGGTAATCTCCATTCTTCAGCTCTAAGAAAATTCCCCTAGAAAGCTATAAAAGTAAAAGCTAGTGGATTTCATCATTTATCTATAATTTTGTTTCTTCTTTTGTCATTCTCGTCTGCTTGAGTCAATCATCAAAAGCACTAGTGATTGCACATAAAGACATTATTTTATCCATACAATTCTTTCCTCCTTTTGATGCTGAGTTTTATAATTTTAATGAAGGGAAAGCTTTTCTGCTTTGGCACAGTCTTCTGAAATTAGCTTTACTGCCATGGAGGGGAAAGGATGATTTTAAACCATCTAGCTTGGTTGCACATAAATACATTATTTTATCCATATAATTCTTTCCTCTTTTTGATGCTGAGTTTTATAATTTCTAATGAAGGGAAAGCTCTTCTGCTTTGGCACAGTCTTCTGGGGTTACCTTTATTGCCATGAAGGGGAGAGGATGAGTTTAAAGCTTAAACCATCTAGCCTAACTTTTCCAGCCCCCAATTGGACACTGGATCTGCCACCTTATTTTCTATCTTCCTAATATGTTGGTATATGTTCTCCAAATTATCTTTTAATTTTAATCTCATAAATGATATTGTTTATTTCCTGGTGATTGCAGAGCTTCTTTTGAATGGTTCAGTAATCATTGAGTCTCCTTCCACTTGAAGTTTTCATCATCTCCATCCCTTAGGGAATCTTATTCCTTCTGAGAGAGCCATTACCTTGGCCTCGTTATTTATATCTAGTTCCAATTGGACTGAAAATTGACAAATGTTATCCATCATCATCTTGAAAGATCCCTTCTCTTACTAATCTTGGATTTCTTTTCACAGTTCTGTTAAAATTGAGCTTAAGCCAACTGTAGGATGTTTCTATTGAAATGAGAGAGAAAAAACGAGATTGCTCTTGAATCAAAATTGAGTCATTCACATTACTCTAAAAACTATTACATAGAACTGGCTTTAAAAAGCCAATATCTTGTATGAAATTAATTACGGGAATATAACTGCCAAAACTAAATTTATTTATTAAATTAACAATAGCATGTTAATTTATTTGTTTATCTAACTATTTTATTTAACTATTTTATGTCAAGTACTAAATTCTAACACCCCCCCCTTAGTACTGACATAGAGACAAATTAGAAATTAGTACAAAATACAAAGCTCTTCTTCTAAAGAAGCCGACGCATCTGTGTTCATTTTCTATTCACAGGGCTTGCACTTCTTTCATTAAATCTGATTGCTTTAGCAGCACCTTGTTCATAAAGGCACTCATTTCTGTCTGCTGATGGCAGGAAAACATGTAAGTATTTATGAATTGATTTTTTCAATATCATCCTCTCCATCACAAGATTCACAAACACCTATCAAGTCCGATAAAGCTTTTTAAGATACTCTATTACGGGATGAAAGTCTGAAGTGAGAGGCACAATTGAATCAATTCGCATGTGCTGAGCATTTCCACTTTGTGGCTTGCGCAGCACCATTTGGAACATCTGACCTTCTAAGAATCTACTAGACGCTTCCAATGCAAATGGATTGGCACATGAAAAATCGAACTACTCGTCTGCAGAACAGCCCATCAAAACTTTAGCGGGCTTATCAAAACAAATCACGATAATCACTCTCTTATCAGTTGCAACTGACAGAAGTAACTTGTATACTCGTTTGGAAGTAGGAGTTCTTTGATTGAAAGTGCATCTGCTGCAATGATGAAATTCAGAAAACTCGATGCCCTTATCAGGAAGAATGCTTTTGCAGTTTCTACAAACCCTATAGTAGAAATTTGAAGAATCCATGGCCACGATAGAGCAGAAGGGAAGAGTCAGGTCTCTCTTTGCCATAGCCAAATGTTATGGAACGAACAAAACAGAGATAATTTAAAGATATCTGAGTGGGTCTTCTCTGGATGTTTAAATTTTAAATTTTTGGAATGACAACAATGAACAGAGTGAAGTGTTAAACAATGGCAAGAATGAACACGACGGAGAGACAGAGAAGAAATGCAGATGAATGATGGAGTCAAAAAGGGTTTTGCACATGGTCTACATTGCTCACCTGTTGACGAATGCAAGAATGGTAGAAAACAATAGCAGTTGCACGTGGTCTTCATTGCAGTACCATTGTAAACACTGCAGTGAGGAAGAAACAATTGAATGGAGGGCAATTAGAGAGAGGTCCAAGAAGAAACCTGCTTTGATACCATATTGAAATGAGAGAGAAAAAACGAGATTGCTCTCGAATCAAAATTCAGTCATTCACATTACTCTAAAAGCTATTACATAGAATTGGCTTTAAAAAGCCAATATCCCGTATAAAACTAATTACAAGAATATAACTACCTAAACCAAATTTATTAATTAAATTAACAATAGCATGTTAATTTATTTATTTATCTAACTATTTTATTTAACTATTTTATGTCAAGTACTAAATTCTAATAGTTTCTTCAACATGTCCTTAGGCTCCCTCAGCCTATTTTTACTAAACTCATTATCAAGTACTTGAATATTCAAATAAACTGATTTCTAATAAATGGCTTTCGACAAGAGGGTGAATGACTTTGGTTAAGGCAGTCCTTCAAGCCTTGCCTGTATATGTTTCTTCAATCTTGAATATTCTAGGTAGAATTTTGAAACAACTGGATTCCCTTTGTTAGAAATTCATGTGGAGTGGTTTGCAAGAAAAACGAAAGTGATCCCTTGTTAAATGGGATATCCTTTCTCAATCTAAGCAGGAAGGTGGCTTAAGTTTTAAACCCTCCACCAGGCACAATAAGGCGTCAGCAGCTAAACTTTACTGGAGAATGCTTATGGCTCCATCTGACTTGTGGGAAGATAATATTCGAGCTAAATATGTAGAGAATAACACCCCTGAGAGTATCATTCGGTTGTCTCTTCCCTCTAAGGGATCACCCATTCTCTCTATTCTAAAAATTGGGGAGCCTCTTGCAAAAAAAGCATCTGTTTTGGGTTATTTATAATGGTCAAAGTGCTAACTTTTTGGACAGATTCTTGGGATGGGCATCCACCTATCATCACTCAATTCCCAGAGTTAAAGATTACCATGGATGCTTTGCATGAAATAGGATGGATCAAAGTTGCTCACTACTATTGGCCCAATACTCATCCTTGGGAGATAGGGCAGTGTTGGATTCCCTCTTGGGAATGGCCAATCCATGTGGGGGAAGTGCAACAATCTCAAAAAGAAATTCTCTTGGTTTGTCCTCTACCAACTTCCTCAATGTGACTCCCTGGCGTGGGGTTAATCCTATAGGTGAATATACAGTCTCTTCAGGCTATGCTGCTCTAAGTAGGAATACTTGCCATTCGCTCAAGGATATTTTCAAACTTATATGGCAGCTTGCTATTTGGCCCAAGGTGAGCTTCTTTTATGGTTGGTGTTAAAGGGAAGAGTCTTTAACATGGGATAGGCTCATGAAACATGGCTTTTATGGTCTGTTTTTCTATGTTTTGTGTTTGGACAACCAGTAAACCATCCCACATCTATTTTTTCAATGCCCATGGGTGGTCTCCTTATGGTAGTTTTAATCCAAAGTGTTTAATCTTCCATGGGTCAACATTCAATCTTTTGAGTAGCTGATTAGAGCACGGTAAAGCCATCTGCCCAAGGGTTAGAACCTCCTCCCGACTCTGGCATCCCCCTCATGCTTTGGAACATTTGGGAGGAGAGAAACAATAGAATTTTCCAGCAGGAAATATGGATATCTATTATGTTTGGGCGAAGGTCAAAATGATTATCGTTGAATCTATTAAGCATAAGATTTGTCTTCCTCAAATTCTCATTCTGGAATGGGAGCATTTATGTAAACAACTCTATTCAACAATGCATGCCTTCCAACCTAAAAGGAAAAATCAATTGAATAGACCCTGGACAAGTCCTCCTGTTGGGTATGGCAAATTGAACACGAATGGTGCCTCAAGGGGTAATCTAGGTCACACTAGTATGAGAGACATTGGTAAATATTTAAATATTAATAAATTTGTAGCCTTCTTTGTTGCTGAAAAATTGGGCCATATAACCAATAATTTAGCGGAGATCAAAGCTATTTATAAAGGAATGCAAGAGGCTTTCAAAATTAGGTGGCAATAAATCCAAATTGAACTGACTCAAAGGTAATCATCAACCTATTGTTTGATCCTAAGGGATTCCATAGCAAAAATTGGCGTATAGCAAGAGAGTTGGGAAAAATTCAAAACTTGTAGGACAAATCCCTGGAGGTTCAATTCAGCCATGTTCCCAGAGGGTGCAATCAAGTAGCAGATGGGCTAGCCAATTGGGCTCTTGACAATTACAACCTTCTTTGTTATGGTTTACCCCTCAGTGGTGGTCAACCAAGCTTCAAGAGGATCTTAGAAAGATTCTAGATTCTTATTTATCCCAAAGAATTCTACTATGTACCCTTTCCTCTATATTGCCCAGGCTTGGACCAATAGCTTTCAAGCCTGGCATAGTTGAATATTGTACACTTTGATTTCTATCTAATATAATGAGGTTCTTTTAAAAGAAAAAAAAAGAAAAAAAAAAGCTGATTAAATTGAAATAGTAACTTGTTTTCCTAGGGGTATTAGAACCCTCTCTCGTCTTGAAGATTATTAGTCTTCACACTTGGCTAAGAATACATGCTACTCAAGTTATACCATGGAGTTAGTTGATGCATTTTGTTATTTTTTCGTACACTGAACAAGTCTTAAAGATTATATCAATTTTTTTTGAGCTAGGGGTGAAAGAAGAGAAAGTAACAAAATATTTTTATGCCCGTTAATAAAAAAATAGGTCAATGGGATTTGGAAGTGTAGAAATTTACTTTGATACCATGTAAAAATGTAGATAAATGTTGCCTTAGGAATGAAGTGACATTAGCTTGAATTGCCAGCAAAAGGAAAGAACAAGAAACACAATTTGGAGATAAGCTTGCCGATAGGCACCATAAACTCGAAGTTGAAAAGATACAGTTACTACAAAAGAGAGGTAGGGTAAAAGACTTAGTTCTGAAAATAAATAAGCATTAAATGATAAAACGATGTAAACATAAATAGAGGGGTTAAACCCAAAGTGGTGAAAATATATTGCAATTAAACAAGCTTTTGGATTGGATCATAAGTCATGGAAACAAAAGGTGATAACGTGGCAATCTCAACCTTTATATGATAATAACCCTATAATTTTTATCATTGTTCACAAACTTGGTAAAATTTCCGAACATTAAGAAACAAATTTGTATAATAATCTTAAAAAACAAGCATAAAACTTAATTTGGAGAACTCATAATTGGTTTTTGCTTCATTTATAGATCAAAATATGAGTTCAATGCACATCATAGTGTCATCAATATGACTATAAATTACAAGTCTGTAGTAATATTTTACAAGTTTCTTCTTTGACTTAAGCTTTGAAGTTGTTGTGTGGGTGCCCTAGAATTGAATGGTAATGATTCTTGTTGAAGAATGATATCATCCTTAGGCATATCATGATCATCTAATGAAGTCCCTATTGATACTTTGTCTTATGCCTCTACTTGCGCAACTACTTTTGTTGTCTATTTTTCTGGTTCCCTCTCAAAATCATCTTTCATCCATGGAAAACATGGGCTTCACATCCTCAACAATCCAATTTGAATATGGATTGATGTCATCCGAGTTAGTTGCTTTGTGTGTCTCCTACCCCTCCACCTTCTTGGCACATAGATGCAAGTTGTACCATACAAAAACAAGGTCATTTAGGTACTTTTGAGTCAATTTGTTGTGATTCTTTGTGGGAATGGCCTATAATGTGCTCCAATTGCGCTCAAGCCTAGAAGCACAATAGGGTTGGGACAACATGTGGATGGTAAAGGTTTCAAGATTAGGCATTTTTGCACCATAATCTTCCCAACACAAATATGCAAGGACAACATTTATACTTTTGTAACTTTGTAATCTCAAAGTAAAGCTAAAATAAATTTTTTAAAGTTATTGAACTTAGTTATTTGTCCTTTTTTCACTTGGCTGCTTATTCATTCTCCTTCAAATGCATAGAGGTGAAGAAAACAACTTTCTCTCTGCAACCTTGTAAATTTGCAAGTTGTCCATAATTATGTCTTTAAAGCCTTCATAGGGATCATCCTCTATATCATGTGCTGAAGTCATCCATAATCTCCTCATCAACTCTAAAGTAATTAGAGAAGAAATTTTTGGACTTTTGTTCCAACTCTGATCAATAATGTATCAAATGGGTTCATATTTTCTTCTATTTGACCCATACAAATGGTAGGTGTCCACTTTGGTCCTGTCAAAGGCCTCATATAGATAACCCATGTAGTTTTTTCTCCCCATCCATCAATTATAGAACCCAAACTGAAGGTTTTGAGACCTAAAACAAAATAGTATAGAAAAAAATAATAGAAATTTGGTTTTGAACAACAATAGAAAAGTAAATGAAAATCAATAGTTTTTCCTTCATTTATAGATCACAAAATGGGTTCAATGCACATCGTAGTGTCATATCAATATGATTATAAATTACAAACCTTATTAATATTTTACAAATTTCCTCTCTAACTAAAACATCTAAGTTGCTATGTAGGTGCTTTGGAATTGGATGGTAATGATTTTTGTTAAAAAACAATATCGTCCTTAGGCATATCACGATCATCTAATGAAGCCCCTACTAACACTTTGTCTTATACATTTGCTTGTGCTGCTACATCTACTGCTTATTTTCTTGCTTCCTTCTCAAAATCAGTTGTCTCATCCACATAAAGCATGGGCTGCATATCCTCAACAATCCAATCTGAATATGGATTGGTGTCATCCAAGTCAATCATTTTGTGTGTCTCCTGCCCCTCCACCTTTTTGGCATGTAGATGTAGGTTGTAGTACTAAAAAACAAAGTCATTTAGGTGCTTTTGAGTCAACCTGTTGCAGTTCTTCATGTGAATGGCCTCAAATGTTCTCCAATTGCATTCACACCCAAAAGTGCTATAAGGTTGGGACAAAATGTGTATGGCGAGGGTTTGAAGATGGGGTGTTTTTGCACCATAATCTTCCCACCACAAATGTGCAAGAACAACATATATACCTTTGTAAGTAACTTAGTACACTTAAAACTGAAATAAAAAATTAAACTTATTAAACTTAGTTAACTTATTTTTTTAACACTTCACTGCTAATTCATTCTCCTTCAAAGGCACAAAAGGTGAAGAAAATAACTTCTTCTTTGCAACTGTGTAAATTTGCAAGTCGTCCATCCATAATTATTTCTCCAAGTCCTCCATCATGGATCATCTTCTCTATCATGTGTTAAGGTCATCCATAACCTCCTTATCAACGTATGCGCCCATCGTGCGAACCCCAAAGGACATCAATACAATAATTACTGTACAATTTTTTTTTTAAAGTATTCCAAACATACATGTGATGCACATTAAATCAAAAGTTATAAAACTTAATTAAACAAATTCACTTACACTTACGTCCCATGGGGTACACGAGGAGACATTACAAACTTAATTCCATACAACAACAATAAAGAATGAAAGCCAAAGATATAATCCATGACAAAGTAAACATTAACAAATGTAACACATACATGATAAATCTTTGATAAGAAACCATCTGTGTACGTAAATACAACATAAACATGATTAACTCAACACATTGAATAACAACTTCCATGGGCCAATATCCACACATGGTTTAACATTACATTACAGTACAATGTCCAGGATAACAATGATACAACAACGTTCCCCAACATGAATGGGAATCCATAAAGAATGACGTAGCTAATTAGATGAATACAAAGTATCATAACTGGCTCAAAGACGGATACAACTTTGGAGTCGCTGCAAATGACACTAATCTGCACCTCTCAATCCTCGATTCGGGACCCAATGGGGTGCTTAGCACGTTCCACCCGACCACATGGGTCCGAAGACCCACCCCCCATGCTAAGGAGCTGACAAGAAGGAGACCTCAACCAAGAACATCCAAATAGAGAACCACAAGACTCAACATCATACAAGAGTAACATGAAACCCAAAGATAGTCACAACATCAATTAAACCATGACCAGAAAAACATGACATCCAAATCATTTCACAATAGTGATAAACCACTTCAGAAACATAATAACAATAAATCAAATATTATAACATCAATAAATCTCAAGCCATAAAATCAAAAGACCACTTCTAGAGGAATTCAATGAAGCAACTCCAAAAAGGGAAAGCTAGAGGAGAGTGTCATCACATGGCCTTACATGGATTATCTAGACATCCTGACTCAAGGTGTCACCTTCATCTGTACATGGATTATCTAGTCAACCTATCACCAGGTGCCGCCTCCATCTATGGTTATCCTGACAGCCTATCACATGGCGTCGCTCCATAGGGTGACTCATGCAGAGCCACTAACCTCTCCTGAGAATGAGGTAACGACCTTTCCAACCACGGCCTTCTCAGCCTTTCATTAGTCTGTGAAAGCCCTAATGAAGACGAGGTAACCACAATTTTTAAATCTTATTATGTGATTGCTACCTATCCCTCCTAAAATTCATTTATTATGTTTTCACTTGATTAACAAACTCATTCATGTGTTATCCTGTGCTCTTCCTCTTAATCAAGGCGTCGACCCCCACGAAGAGCCACTCTCCCTAAATACCCAACAAGCATCAAAACCAAGGGTTGTACCATCATAATTTAAACCTAGAATCACAACATAAAAGCATGTGACGCATTACCCATCTCGCTAACAAGTACATAATAAGAGTCTCACAAAGTTTCATACAACCCTTTCAAATTAATGATACCAATATCTTACCATGTCAAGAGCACATAAAGAGAGAACATTGACCAACAATAAAATCAAGCCTCTGGAAGACTCTCAAAAGGCTTACACTAGGGTTTCCTCATCAAAGAACTGACAACAATAATTGCAAGACCTCAAAGAACTATTTCCAATCCTCCATTTACGAGGTGAATACATTATTCCAAATAAAATTGCAACACAAGTTCGATGAGTGAAAACTCCATAATCAAGATACCTCAAAAGGAAGACACACCGGAATAAAAATTATCAAGAATTCACCACAAGTACCAATAGTAACATCAACCATCAGGCATCCGAGGAAGGCCTCTATTTCCTCCTCATAGGTTACCTGACTACTATAACCACACAACATACATCTTGGCTAAAAAGTGACAAAAACAACAAAAAAAAAAACACAACCACGACATCCACTACTATCAATAATCATAACTTTCTTTCATTATTTCTTTTAACAAACTATTTGTCTATATAAAAGTAACTCAAATTCCCTAGACACTTTACACACCGAACTCTACAATTAATTCACTCTTTCAGCTAAATTAATAAATAAAAATAATCCAAAAGAATGTAACATCAACTTGTCAATTCTCCAAATGCTAAATCTACATAGAATTGCTAATAGACACTCACTTCACATTTTATTCTTCTGAATCATTTCCAATTAGATCAAGTGACTCTCCTAAGTATTCTATCATATTTGTCATTAAGACTTTTCTTTTAGATCAAGTGCTTTAGCTGTGACAGATTGACAAAGAAATCAGAGGGATTACTTAAACCTTTAAAATTTTCCCTGTTAAGGCCAAGCACTGTAGCTGAGACAGATTGACAATGAAATCAGAGATTATTTAAATCTATACACCCTACCATGTTCAAGTGCGCTATTGTGACAGGTTATCAATGAAATCAGAGAGATTATTTAAATTTCTACACCTTTGCAAGTCTAAAAGTTGCAGCTGTGACAGGTTGCCAATGGTTTCAGGAAGCTACTAAATTTTGTACAATGCCTCAACTCTAAACGTTGTAACAGTGACAGGTTGCCAAGTATATTAGAAAGTGAATATTGGAATTTGGAAATATCGCCATCTACTTGCATTATTATCAAATTCCAAAAGTTATCAAAAAGGCTGAAGGAAAGGGGAAAGGTGAAGTGCAAATATGTGACTTAAGAGAAGGAGAAATATTGTACAACTTTTCTTAACGCATTTCTGTTTGGTGGCAAGTTTCCATAGATGCGCTCAAATTGAAGTTTGGAAATTAAACTTCACCACAATCAAAGGTAACTCTCTATTATGTTAGTACTTTGAAAATATTTATTTTCAATTTCTGCAACTGCGATAGATTGTTAGAAGAATCAAGTAGGTTATTTAGATCTTATACTTCCTATTATGTTCAAGCGCTACAGCTAGACAGGTTGAATCAGCTAGACAGGTTGACAATGGATTCAAAGAGATTATTCAAAACTTTAAACTTCCTATAATGTTCAGATGCCATAGCTGGATAGGTTAGAGAGGTGATTTAAACCCCTACAACATTCTATTTCCTGTCATTTATTTTAATTAATATCCTCAATAATCAAAATAAGATTAAATCTAATTCTTCTATAAGAAATTGATCTTATATCATTTAAGAAGCACGGATATAATAAGCCATCAAAATCTACCTAAGGCCATAATCGACAACATTGAGATGTATACTAAGGCATTTAAAGGGAAAGGCTTTGATTATCATCCCAAGGATTAATCAAATTCAAGACGTGGAACATCCTACAAGGCAAGCTTGCTTGAAATGTGACACAATGATTCAAGGGCATAAAAGAAGATTTGGCATGGCAAAAGATAATGACAAGGTATTTCCAGATTCAAGAATTTTACTTAATGCTACGGGAGAAAAGTAGAGGAAAAAATTTATCAGCCAGTAAAAATTTAAGGGGTTATGTTCTCATCCCAGAAGAATAAGGAGTAGCACAGATCAAAGCTCTTCACATAGAGGTGCTAGTCACCGGATAACTATGTTAGCGTTCCACTATTCTAACATTTGATAGAATGCCTCACAAGGTTGCAGCCTCAGAAACGTTGCTAGTAATCTTTACACACAAAATGACCTATTCTCAGGTCTGATTCACTAAGTTTTGGAAAGAGATATACTCACCCACAAAATAGGGATGTATTAGCTAGGTGGCAAACAAATGGCCTACAATTCATGCCAAGACAATTATAGAGAAGAACTCGTAACCTATTCTTTAAAGAGCAGCAAGCTAGTGGCACATCTACAAATAATAGCATTACAAATAGGATTTAAATCTTCTAGGTCAAAGGGGATCTTGTAAATTAGTGAAGAATGACTTGGTACGATCCACTATATTAGATTCACATATGGAACAATACAAAAGTAGAAATAAGGAAAGTGAACCGTATTACAACCTTCCTCAAAGAAGAGTGTTTTCATGAGATGATTGCACAATATGCACAAAATGGATTTGTTGAAACGGTTATAGAATCTTCCAAAAGAATGCAACTAGACTCTACAACCTTCACCACATAGCTTGCACCCTTAGGAGTTTTGGAACAGAGTATAGAAATCTACCTAAGCAGAGAGGATATATGAATTTCAATATACATTGTATTTGCTACTGCTTTGCTAGGCATGCATATAAAAAGAGGAATCACATGTTTGGCAGAATGCCTCAAAAGGAATTTGGTGTGTACAGTAGAACTAGCAATCAATTCAAATACCCATAAAAATTGAAATCAACATCATTTCACTAAGCATAAGGGATGTATGAATTTGAAAAAATGTGGTAATTGCTTAAACATACCTAAAATCAACAATTATCTTGTATGATAGCAGGAAGAAGGAAATGCAAGTTGAAAACTAAACTCCAAAAATGCTCTCTTGATATCTTTCACTTCCATTATTTCGTGCAATGGAAAGCTTGTTGACCCCTCTGACGTCTTCAATCACCATTCAAGATGAAACCTCGGCCTACTACCTCTGCTCAACCTGCTCATTATTTCTAATGAAAAGGAACCAGCTTTGGATTACATTCCATCTCCCCCGTAAAATACATGACAAGACTCCTTTTAACTCTCCTCCATTCTACCAATTTTAGAAAACCTGTTGCATGCAAAACTCAAATTTAGTGCTCAAGATAAGTGGGGCTTTTCCAGTTACAAAAACACCCAAAGCATGCTCTTGTTCCCCTCTTTCCATGTAAGCAGTTTCTAAATTTGTTACATGCAATAACTTAAATTTAGCTTTTTTCATTTTTATTTGTTACTTTATTTTATTTACTATTTATAAATTGTATTATTATTTATTTATATTTAGTTATATATCAAATATATATATATACCTTTTGATGTAATGGTTTATTTTAATGCTTTCAATCATCAAAACCTTTTTATACACATAAATTTAAATTAAACAATCTTACACATAAAATCAAATGACCCAGATAAAATTCATCAATCACAAGGAAAGGCCAGTCACGGAGGGGCACTACATCCTCCCCCCCTAAGATTCGACTTACTCCTGGAAGTCAACCTCAAGCATCCGCACGATAATACAAAAAAATAACAACAATATCCACAATCATACGACATTAATGGAGCAAGGAAATTAAACAATATTCACAGAAGTGAAATGATACCAAAAATAAAGGTAGGGTTGCAACAAATCACAAGGACGTGGTGGACAACTAAATCGGGGAAACTTTCTTGTTATTTCCTGTTTTCCACATCAAATCCATTGGGTTTTTGTGATGCTCGCCTTATCCTGGAAATGCAGGTGGAATCGAGGCTTAGTTCTTGCAATCCTACATACAAACAAATGTTGTGTACAAAATATATATATCAAATCAACCCTAAACCAATATTTTCTTACATCTTTACTTCTTTTTATTTAAACAAAATTACCAAAACACTAACTTATATAAGAGAAGAAAATATATTTTCTTTTAAAGTTTAAAAGTAATTAAATAAAGAAAAATGAGTATTTTCTTTAACCAAAAGAGACTCCTTACATGCATCTACATCTACCCTATAAAGATTCTCTTAAGGGGGAATAATTTGTGAAAAGTTTATGTTAAAATGGAATCTAACCTACTTTTCTTTAAAAACTTATATCCTTAAGAAGATTGATGGAATATAGCTTTATTCCCTAGTATTTAGGCTTTAAAGGAAGCCATGCCATATATTAGCAAAAAGAGTGCCGTAAAAATTGAGGAAGTAAATTTATTTATTTTTTTAATTTTTTTGTTTTGTTTGAAAGAATGCGTTCAATACAAATGAAGACTTCAAGATAAAGAGCAATAAGTTTACTATAGAAGACATGCCTGCCTCAAATCTTTATCCTTTCAGTTTCCAGATTCTATAAAATGCGAATGCCAAGAACATAGGGAGTTTAGGAAGTAAATAGTGATCAAGGCTCCAACATAGAAAATTTTGTATTTATTTCACGTATGTTTTGGAATACTTTTAAAAAATTGTTACACCCGAATTATTGTATTGATGTCCTTTGGGGTTAGCACAATGGAGTTACAAGCAGCTAAAGTAATTAGAGGTTTTTTTTGGATTCAAGGTATAAGCAACAACATGAATGTGTTGGAGTTGTTTGTTCCACCTCCAATTCATAATGCATCAAATGGGTTCATATTTTCTTCCATTTGACCTATACAAATGCTGGTAACCTTGTCAATGGCCTCATGTAGATAGCCCAAGGGGGTTTTCTCCCCATCCATCAGTTGTAGAACCCAAACCAAAGGTTCTAAAACCTAAGACAAAATAGAATAGAAAAAAATAAATTTGGTTTTGAATGACAATAGAAAAAGTAAATAAAAATTAGAAAAACTAAATATGGAATAATGAACTGATTATTTAATGAATGTAGTGCTTTTGGTAGTAAACGATGGGAAATTTTCTGCATCAATGTTTCAGATTAGATTTGATGATCCACCATTTGGAAGAGGATAAACCTTGATACAAATTGTAGAAATAGGCTCTTAAAAAGAAAAAGAGGAAGGATCGATATGGAAATCAAGAGCCATAAGGAAGAACCTAGAGACAGTAAAACCAAAATATCAAAATTGTTAGTTTTTGATCAGATTTAATATACAGAAAATTAATTCAAAATCAGACACAATAACACAGCAGATTCCCTGGGAAAACCCTCCTCTTGAGGGAGAAAAAACCCAGCAACAAATATATCTCTTATATATTTAAGTAATGGCAACAAGTCTCTTTACAATGAGGCCAATCTCAAGGCCAATAATCAGCACTTTCACAAGATGCAATGATAGACAAATAATCTGCACTTCCTTGCAGCTCAATCTGCTCTTGAAGAGTTCGCAATCTGCCCTTGATGACTTTGCAATCTGCTCTTGATAATTCGCACTTGAGGGAAGAGAAGAGACTTCGAACTTGCTTGTTGAATGAATGGAATGAACTTGTATTTATACAATTTGGGAGAGAGAGGTCGCACCTCTTCATGCAAGGTCGGCCATCATAAAAATATAATTACAATTAATAAAATGCAAGTTACAAGGAAGGTCGGCCAAGATAACAATAATTAAATGACTCTTTAAATCATCTCAAGTCGGCCAAGAGCAAAGTAAAGAATGAAGTGTTCTTTCATCGAATATAATAATCACAATTCAAATAGCCGTTAGGCTAGCATTTGAATTGTCTTCAATTGTGCGGACCTAGAAGAAGCAGCCCGATGCTGCTAATAACATCAACACTCCCTCTCAGTTAGGGATGATACTTCCAGCTGCACAAGACATATCATCTCATCGTGATGTCTACCACAATGGCTACAACCATATGTGGAAAAGATAGATATCACCTCATCGTGATATCAAATATCACCTCAACATGATATCAACCATAATGGCTACAACCATGTATGGTATGTACAAGTGTTCATCACTTGCGTGATGTTGTCACCTCAACATGACTCACCATGGCTCTCATAAAGGGTGAAACACAAGTACAAAAAATCATCACGGACTCTCACGTGATGCTGTCATGGAGTCACACACATGACATCCACCATGGCTCTCCCAGAGGGTGGAACAAGGGCTTTCACCTCAAACTTCTCTTGTAGAGAATAATGCATTAACAAGG
>VDFB02001993.1:0-12234 GCA_007258455.2 Sequoia sempervirens
TTTTTCAACGGTGATATTGTGTTCAAAGGTTACTTGGTTATATGACTTGGCAGCCATCATTTTTCATATGTTTAAGTTGACATTATGATAATATTTGACTCAGAATATAGTTTATTATGTGTCAATAGTTTACAAGCAAAATTTGGAGGTGATCATGTGGTTGGGTCCTTGGTAAACGATTAGTCAAGCAGACTCATAAGCATTTTTAATCAGTTGACTATTATTGTGTCTTTTTGAATTCAGACTCCAAATCTTTATTAATTTTGGCAAAGTCATCGACTAACTTGAGAGAAGACTTGTTTAGGGAAAAATGATATTTCATTTTCATTGAATGGTTTGGAACCCCAGTGCTGCCTTGCTGGAACTTCAGTTGCATTGTGTGCAAGTTAGTTGTGGTATTTTGGTTTGGTTTTTCAGTTATATTGATCTTTGGTGGTTGGCAAGATTGTTGGTGGTTTTTGTTTGAGCTGCAAGCAATAGTTTGGGTAGTTTTCATGAAGAACTTCAGGGATTTTATTTGCAGGTTAATTCCACCATAACAGAGGTAATATCTATGCATTATTTTTGATATTTCAATGGTAAATCTGGTAAATGAAGAGGAAAAGAAAACTTTATTTTTAGTTTCAAATAATTTTCTTAACTAAACTGAAACTACATTGAACCCGAGCGTAAACTAAAAGGTTTCATCTCTTAGTGGAATTTTATCTTCATATCATTGATTTTTTATTGGCATTAGATTATAAATTATGTTCATAAACTCTGGTTATTGAAATCAAGGTTTTCTTGTCAAAGTTGTATAACCATTTCACAAACATTGTATATATATGTATCTCTACAAAAACATAAAGTGAGAGAGTGAAAAGAGTGTATGATGTGAAGAAAGGAAATTGTCTAGAAAGAGTATTGCTCATTGTGAAATCATTTTGTAAAATGAGAAGAGTGGGCTCATATTGTTTTTATCTCTGATTGTATCAGAGAGATTATGTTTTGAGTTGAGCATTATTGTAAATTCATTTTGTATTCTATTGTAATTTTATGACTGCAAGAATGATTGCAGTTATAATGTTCTGATGGGTTGCAATATTTTGAATGTTTGATGAAGTTCATGCTTCAGAAAGATTATGGGAGTTGGTGCTCTTTGATTAATAAAATGGGAATTTTAGCGAGTGGTTTTTTATACCCCAAGAGGGTTTTTCCACTTAGGAAATATTTGTGTTATGTGATATTATTTGTCTCTCATTATGTTTCATGTTAATATGCTCATTCAATCAATGCTCTGATACATTTAGTATGATCAAAAGTTTCTTATTTCAAAAGGTTATCATGCAAAGTTAAAAAGTCTTTTATTGAGCGAAGTTGTTGTTCTGTTACAAAAGCACATACAAGATTGTTCACACTCTAATTGAACAATATCATATGATGCTTTTAACGTGAGTTATAAATGTTACTAAAGTTTCATGTGAATCTGATTTTAAATGTTGATGTACACTTGCATAAACAAGTCTACCACATTGAGTTAAAAATAACTTAAAAAGTCTCGTTGTATCTTTCAGAGTCAATTTTTTTAAAAATAATTCAATCTGATTCAACCCCCCCTCTAAGAGTGAATCCACTTCCAACAAGTGGTATCAGAACCTAGGGTCTTGCATTAGGTTTCATACCTAGGATTGATTCTGGTATTGGAAGTCTATCTTTGAGTTTTATTCGTGATGGCTAAAGGGAGAAGGAATAAGGGAAAGAGAAACTCACTACAAAACGTTAACAATCAAGTTATGTCTGAACCAAGTATAAGAAGTAATGAAAAAATGATACAACATACTATACATAACATACCTCAATTTGATGGTACCAATTTTAATTTGTGGAAGCGTCGAATGGAAACTTTTTTGTCTTCCTTAGGGTTTGATTTGTGGACAATAGTAGAGAGAGGGTGTAATGTGTCTGCAACATCTCCCCCCAATCTTGAGGAAAAGATAGTTCTTGAATCAAATGCCAAGGCTCTAGATGCAATTTTCAGTTGTCTGCCAAATGATAATATTGCAAAAGTTGTGCACTGCAGAGATGCCAAGGAAGTATGGAACAGATTGATTGAAATATATCAAGATGGTGAATTGCAAGAAGAGATGTCTTTGAAAACTCAAGAAAGTTGTGTTTCATCTGTAAGTGGTGATTGTGAAAATCATCATAGTTCTGAAGAAAATCTATTTGAGTCTAAATCTATTGAAATGAAAGATGAACATTCAAGTAGCCAAGAAACCAATGAAAGAGATCAATCTTTGGATGAAATAAATTTTGGACAAGATGAGCAAGAAAATGAGCTTGATTTGGAAGGTGAGCTTCTGTGCGCCTTAGGTACAATCAAACAACTCAGAAAAGAGAAGCTAATTTTAAAGAAACAACTTCAAAAAGAAAAGGACATCAAAGATAAGGTATGCTCAGGTCTTATAGAAGCAAAAATCCAAGTTGAAGAAGCTAGAAAGATTGAGGAAGTGTACAGAGATCAACTTAAAGAAAAAGAACAGTGCATTGAAAATCTTGAGTTGCAAATAGTTTTACTAAGGAACATTGGTAAAGGATCAAAGCAATTAAGTGATGAAGAAATCAATAAGAGTGACTCCATTTCATTGGATAAACTTATTGAAACACAAAAGGCTCCAAGTGACAAAATTGGTCTAGGCTTAGAGGAAGGACAATGTTCTAAGACACTTAGTACAAAGAAAAATTTAAATAATGTTCATTCTGAAACTGTTGGAAACATAAGTAAAAGGAATAGATCACACAAAGTGTCAGGATCTCACTGTACCTGGCAAGGTAAGTTGATAAAGTATTATTATTCCTTTTTAGGTTATTGTTACTCATGTTTTGAGTATGGCCATAGAGCATCTGAATGTTTGTCTAAAGTAAATAAAAGTGATGAAAAAAGGAACCATGATAATGTTACATGCTTCAAATATAATCAATCAAGTTATATTGCAAGAAAATGTAATAAGAGTGACACAAAACGTTACAAATCTGTGACTATATGTCATAAATGTAATGTCTTGGGCATAAAGCCAAATTTTGCAGGAGTCAATGGGAGAAAACATCTAAAAGCAACAAAGAATTTGTAAGGGTCTAGAGGAAGAAGCAACAACAAGACAATAGGCTTGTGCTTGATGCACAAGAGACACTGTTGAATGCATAGTTAGATCAAGAGGTCAAAGGGGATCAATAAATGAATCATCTTACAAACCCCTAGAAATGATAATACCTATGAGATTCAGGGTATAGAGTATCTACAAAGTATTACAGAATAGTGACTTTATCTAATGCATAAGCTTGTTATGTGAGTTGGGTATCTAGGTAGTCTAAATACCTGTTTGTGCAGGGCAGTATAGAGAATGAATAATTCTATGAATAGATGCTGAGGGAAATCTAGTTGATACATTCGTATGTTTATAACAAGTTTTGATAAGTCAAAGCTAAAGTGTGTTTTTGTGATCATTTATTAGGTTAGAGTCAGTGGCATCATCAAATTATACAAGAAGAAGGATTATTGTCAAAATTTTATAAAGTTGCAAATACCCTAATTGACATGAAACATAGATATGTTTTTGTGCTCTATTAATCCTTGTTGCATAGTGGATATGTACAAGATATTCAAATAGACTCTAGGTAGTGAGCATGCAAGAAAGCATATATACAAAGTTAAGAGATGAGAACAGTGTACTCAGAGGAGTTGTTTTTGGCAGTTCATGTTTATCTTGATCAGATGATAGATTATTGTCACAGTGACAGAGCAGTTTTGGCATTTCTATCAAACAGATTTAACAAATTTTTCTGATAATATTTCATAGTACTTTCATGATCAAAGGACATTATCATTTCAAAATAGTTTTATTTTTAACTACTGTTTGTTTTGGTCACTTCTACTGCTTTGGTGTACAAGCTTTCTTTGCTATCATAAGGTGAAGTTTATTGTTGCTATTTCATGGTAACATGATTCTACCATGTTACATTTTCACAATGAAAAGATTCTTCTTTGGCATTTCATTTGTAAGGAGTTAAGAGGAGCTTCATAATTGATAAGACTGCTTCGTTTGCAGCAGTAGAGTGGAAGTTCTTTACATTTGTGTTGTAGTTTGACAATAAAAAAACGGTTTCAATGCATTATCTTAATCTTGATTTTGTTAAACAATATGGTTGAATTGTGACCACAGTATGATGACAAATATGCGTTCAAGTTTTAATGTTAAAATGAACATCATTTTTGGGAAATGTGAGTAAAAGCATTAAATGCCAGGACAAGTTTTGTTAGAAGACAAGGTCTATTTCATTTGGCTCACATACATCCTTGAATCTAAAGAAGTCTTTAGTTGTTCAGATCTTGATTGGTAGTTATCTCTCACTGCTCACTTAATGTTCCATCCTTGCTTTAGGGGGAGCTTCTTAGCTCTCTAAGTAGCTTCTTGTTGCTTTTGTAATGTATTTGTTGCTTCTTTGCTATATTTGTAGCTAGATAAGTTACTAGTTTTTGGTGTCTCCTTTTGTACCCTTTGTCCTCGAGACAAAAAGTGGAAGAAAGCATTACAGTTATGAGGCATGGCATTCTATTATGAGGCATTTTGTTGGTTGTTCAAATGTTTTTTTTTTGTTTTCGATGGTTGCAGATGGTTTCATATTCAGATGATTGCAGATGGATTCTATTGGTTGTTCAGATTTTTTTTTTTTTTCGATGGTTGCATATGGTTTCATATTCAGATGATTGTGAATGGTTTTTTCCATCAAGGAAAGAGGGGGAGTTTGTTGGCTTTCTCTTTGTAGTATGTTGTCCTTGATGAAAAATCTACAAAACTGATTAGTGCTTTGAATACTTGGTGCTCTTTGTGTTCAGTTTGGCAAACTTGGCATTCTCAGTGTTTTGGTGATCATGCTTTGGGTTGATGTATTTGGGTGCATTTGTTCATCACTTAATGTGGTACTAATCATGTTAATCTTTATGTGCAAATAAAAGTTATTCAGATGGTCTAATTCTTTCAGATTTGGTTTCTCATGATCTTTATGCTTTGAACTATTACATATTTGATGGCTCTTGATGATGTCTTGATGATGTATGTTTCAGATTTCAGAGTGATTTGTTTCAAGTTGATTACAGTTGAGATTTTGATTTAATTGGATTGACATTGTTGATAAGGTTTGGTTATATAGATGGTATTCATGTTGACAGGGCCTTCTTCAGCTTCAGATTTATGAAATTGTCACTATCACATGTTTAGGTATATTGATACATGGCATATACAGATGAAGGTAATACTTACGACAATATGATGTCGGTTGGTATGACTTAGTGTTGATAAATTTGGTACATACTGTTGGTTTATTGCTTATTTATATTGCTTCATCAAGCAATTACACCATCTCAGGCAGTTTGGTTATTGATTCAATTGCTCCATCAAACTTGGTTTACTAAAAATATCATATTCTCACATTTTATCTGGTGGCATAGTATACACTTTGGTTCTGGTATTTTATTTGTTTGATGGTGTTTATTAGCTCAAATGGCATATAATTTTTTATCATTTTTATTTGGTGATTTCTATGCCCAAGCCTTGACTTTGTAGTTGGCATCCAAAGGAAAAATACTCATATTGACTATTCAAAGCCTTTTACATATGATATTAATTTATCATTGGCATGTTAATGATTTGTGGGGTCGACATTTACAAAGAATAAACCCTATCAGGTTTCCCAAAGCATTTTTCAATGGTGATATTGTGTTCGAAGGTTACTTGGTTATATGACTTGGCAGCCATCATTTTTCATATGTTTAAGTCGACATTATGAGAATCTTTGACTCAAAATATAGTTTATTATGTGTCGATAGTTTGCAAGAAAAATTTGGAGGTGATCATGTGGTCGGGTCCTTGGTAAATGATTAGTCAAGGGGACTCATAATCATTTTTAATGAGTTGATTATTATTGTGTCTTTTTGACTTCAGACTCCAAATCTTTATTAATTTTGGAAAATTCATCAATTGACTTGAAAGAAGACTTGTTTAGGGAAAAATGATATTACATTTTCATTGAATGGTTTGGAACCCTAGCGCTACCTTGCTGGAACTTTAGTTGCATATTGTGCAAGTTTGTTGTGGTGTTTTGGTTCCGTTTTCAGTTATGTTGATCTTTTGTGGTTGGCAAGATTGTTGGTGGTTTTTGTTTGAGTTGGAAGCGGTAGTTTTGGTAGTTTTCATGAAGAACTTCAGGGATTTTATGTGTAGGTTAATTCCACCGTAACAGAGGTAATATCTATGCATTATTTTTGATATTTCAATGGTAAATCTGCTAAATGAAGAGGAAAATATTTTTTTTTTTTAGTTTCAAATAGTTTTCTTAACTAAACTGAAACTACCTTGAACATGAGCGTAAACTAAAAGGTTTCATCTCTCAGTGGAATTTTATCTTCATATCATTGATTTTTGAGTCGTTTAGGATTATATTCTGTTCATAAACTCGGTTATTGAAATGGGGTTTTCTTGACAAGGATTGTATAAGCTGTTTTCGCTTGTGTATATGTATCTACAAAACATAAAATTGAGAGAGAGTGAAAAGAGTGTAGGATATGAAGAAAGGAAATTGTATAGAAATAGTGTGCTCATTGTGAGGAAATCATTTTGTAAAGGAGAAAGAGGTGGGCTCATATTGTTTTATCTCGATTGTATCACAAAGATTATGTTTTGAGTTGAGCATTATTGCAAAATCATTTGTATCCCCTATTGTAATTTTATGGCTGCAAGAATAGGTGCGGTTATAAGGTTCGATGAGTTGCAATATTTTGAATGTTTGATGAAGTTGGTGCTTTAGAAAGATTATGGGAGTTGGTGCTCCAAATTGTTACAGAGTTGGTGCTCTTTGATTAATAAAAGGAAAATTTTAGTGAGTGGTTTTTTATACCCCAAGAGGGTTTTTCCACTCAGGAAATCTTTGTGTTATGTGATATTATTTGTCTATCATTCTATTTCATGTTAGTATTAACCGGTCGGTGAATGCTTTGATACATTTGTTATGATCAAAAGGCTGCTTGTTTCAAGGGCTATCATGCAAAGTTAAAAGATCTTTTATTAGAGCCGGATTTGGCATTCATTACAAAAGCTGCATTACAAAGATTGTTGGAGACTCTAATTAGACTTGTATCATATGATGCTTTTAACATGAGTTATAAATTTTACTCAAGTTTCATGTCAATCTGATTTTAAATGTTAATGTACACTTGCATAAACAAGTCTACCACATTGAGTTAAAAATAGTAAAAAGTGTTGTTGTACCTTTCAGAGTAAATTTTTTTAAAATTACTTCACTCTAATTCACTCCCCCTCTTAGAGTGAATCCACTTCCAAAAATATCTTCATACAGATTTTAGTATCCTGGAGCATATACAGCTGACAACAGCTGGTTGATATGGATTGACGAGTTGACATCAATAACAACACGCTTCATGTTTTCCATTCTTGCCACAAGACTTCTATTGAGACTTCAATTTTTATGGCTCTTAATCTAGATTTGGAGGGTTCATCTTCTTCATCTATGAGTCAACATCTTGAGGCTAAGGATTCTTGTAATCGAGCATTGGTAGAATCATCTAGTGTTCTTACTTCATCATGTTTTGAGAAATAATGGGATGATAGGTGTATTTGAATGATACAATAATGCGATATCTCTCATCTCCTTTATCTACTATTGTAATCTATGATGCTTGTTATTCCATATTTTTGGATTCTTTTAATTTTATGCATAGGACATACATGCATCTTCAGATGTGGCTGCTTGAGATAGTACACAACATACATTTTTGGTTTTATTTTTATGAATCCTGCATTTCAGATTCCGGAGGCGTCATAGATACATTCATCTTCTCTTTGATGAAGATGCTCCTTCTTCATTTGTTGTGAGAGAACACTTTGACCCTCTTGTTCGATCTCTACATGATCATTTTTTGTAGTTTGACATGACCATGGATACTTTTGGACAACATTTGGAGGAGGATTCTTTGTCTTCCAAGGAGGAAAATTTATCTTTGGATTGTGTTCTAAATTATTTCTAGGATATTTTTGGAATGTATTCTTCAACGATTGGCCTAGAATGCATGTTTGGAGTATGACACCTTTCAACATCAACATGGAGATACTTGAGCATTCCTTAGAGACATTAATCATCATACCTCTTCCCACATCTTCCTTTCAGGAATGGGAAGACATCCTTCATACCACCTTGGTCTTATTTCTTCCTAAGGGGAGGAACATTGTTCAATGCTCTTGGATCATCTCCAACATTCAATGTTGATCATCTACCATCATTGAAAGGAGCTTTCACGTGGGGATATATAGTGTTCTTTTCATAGGGGTATGTTTCCTTGCATGGGATTTTCCTTCTCGTTCTTCATTGGGAGTATTTTTATTTCATCTCTCTTTTAGGAGTTTTTCTAACTCAATTTTCTCCTTGTCGTTCGCGGGGGTGGTTGCATTGTCCATGAGTACCTAACATGGCCTGCGTAGTCAAAGACCCATGTTTTGTTTCATTTGCATAATAATTAGCTTCTCCTAAGTTGCGCAGGGGTTTGTTGTTAATAAACGGTGTTTTTACCTATCAGCCATTAGTAGAACTGCACATTAAATTGCGGGGTCCCTGAGAGGAGGCCTATTTCCTAGAAGGTGTTAGTTGTCATTAGATCTTATCTTTATCTTTGGTGCAACACATGTGTCCTAGGTAGTTATGATAATTTATCACATGGCATAGGATTAAGACAATTGTCATAATCATGTTTAATCTTATGTCTAACCTTGGCTATATAACTAGGTGGTCTCATATGTAAATCATACATATTGAATTTTATTGGATTTAATTCCATTGCAATCTTGAGCATTGCATATTGATCTCTCTTGTTCTTTTATGAAGTTCCTAGACCTTGAGTGGCTATAATCTTTAGCCAAATCTTTCATGGTGTAGAGTTATTCTATACCAACTCTTACATATAGGTGCCCCTCTATCTTAGACACATCTCAAATTTGTACCCATTTCTATTTGTTTGATCATTCATATTTACATATTTAGGGTTCATATCAATTAGGTTAATTAAACCACACATCAAATCTACCCTCTTTGGAATAGAGGAATACAACCCAAAAATATTGGCTCTCCATTGAGGTAGTTAGACAATCCTGAAACTCTTGTTGGTTTATGATCTAATGTTAAGGCAAAGTAAAATGTAGATCTAACCTAATTTTTTAGTTAGATCTATAATCATTTTCCTCACTTAATAGATCTACCTATAGATTAAAATGTTTGGAGCATTATTTTAGTGCATGTTATAATATAGAAAACTAGAATATATAGACACTTTAAGGCCCCAAATGTATATAGAATGATGGAAGAAATATGTACTTCTAAGATAAAAATAATTAAATGATGTATTATTGTCTAGATCTTATGAAATAATCTCATTAAATAAAGGGCTAAATGGATCTCATTCTAGAAACTTAGGAGTGTTATAATTATAAAAAAACATGATTTAATTATAAAATACTTGATAAAAAGAATTTTAGAAAATACATAAATCAAATCTAAAAAAGTGAGTGCCTCACTAAAGTGAGCACGAAATTCTACCATATTTTACAAAAGACACTCAAATATACTTCTATAGGAGAAATTTATTACCTCCCAAGTTTAGCCTTGAAATTTAAACGGTGTAGCATGAGGGTATTCATTTCTCTATTGGAGGAATAATGGTATAAAAGTGATAGAACTAGTAGATAGGTTAGATGGATTGACTGTAGGTGGTGCTGAGAGGTGGAATTTTTTATAAATGTGTCCATGATTGAAATAGTAATGACTAGGCATCAAAATAATGGAGAAAATATAAGGACTGGAAAAGTGGTGTATATACTAGTACTAGTTTTCTAAGTATCCATTGGTGCCTAAGTAGTACCAAAGTGGGCCTAGTTGTCCTAGTTTTGAGGGTATTACAAATAAATTTTTGGGATATAAGAATGTAGAAAGCGTTCATGGGTTTGTAATAGCCCTAAGAATCCAAATTTTTAAAAATAAAATACTAACTATGTAATGTTGTGGAGTTTTATGATCTACTCAATAAAATTATTTGAGATAATCTTATCCCTAATGTTGATGATTTTAATTTGATTTATAAGTCTTGCTATTTTTTAATGTAATGGAAAGGTCCATTTTGCACCAAAGTGCCCCTAAAAATTAGTTATGTACAAACCTAAATGTGAAAGCATAAACAATAAGAAAGACAACTAAAATAGTATGAGACTCACAATAGCATTTCTTGAATATGTAATGTTGGAAGATACATAATAGACAAGAGAGGAGGCAAACCAACCAATGTGACATGTAACTCAAATTACTAAAACGTAGGTAGCAATAATATTTGTTAAAGCTGTAATATTTCATATCTTTTCCTACAATGGTGTTCGGCGGGAAGCAACGACGAGGTGCTATTTTGAAATTTTTAGATGAAGCACACGCAAACGATGATGACCCCGACTCAGACGGTGGTTGTCTTCAGCCGCTCCTTTCTTGGGTTGATCTTTTGGAGGGGCTGGTTCTGGCATTTACGCGGGTGGAATATTGTAGATTGGTCCCTATGGGTGGGGTTGTTGGAACTAATGGTGCAGGGAACTTTCTGCGGTGGTTGAGTGTTCTCTAGCTTTTGTGTTGTTGGATGCCTTCTCTGTGTCTCCCTTGTTGGTGCTCTTTTGTGATGCTACAGGTGGGGAATCTGTTGATGCCCTGGGTTGGGGTTTCGTAGTTGTTAGTGCTGCTATGGCTTTTGATGGATGTTGGAGGGCAAGTCTATTTCCCTTTGTGTTTTTATGAATGCCCCGGATGGTTGCCCCTTCCATTTTGTTGCTCCCTGTAGGGTGTGTGGGGTTGCTTGGCCTTCCTTGAAGTTTTTGGGTTGAAGAAGGGGCTTATTTCTGATTCTGCTCGGTGTAGTAGGATGGCTTGGGTGCTTTGTTTGCTCTTTCTTCTTCTCACTTCTTCTGGGGTATTTGTTGCTTTCATGCATTCATTGTATGGTGGCTTGTCGGCATGGTTGCAGCTTCCTTTTGGATGGGAGTGTGGCTTTTCTTGGGCTTCCTTGGAGTTTTTGGGTTGAAGAAGGGGCTTATTTCTGGTTCTACTAAGTGTAGTAGGATGGCTTGGGGGATTTATTTGTTGGCCCTTTCTTCTTCTCATTTTTTTTGGGGTGTTCTTTGCTTTTGTGCTTTCTCTGATTGGTGGCTCTCCTTTGGGGGTTATGCTAGCATGATTGTGGTTTCCAAAGGGTAGGTGGATTTCATTTCCTATTATCCTAGTTTGGAGACTATTTTGGGATGCTATCCAATTTGGTGGAGTGGTTATTCTGCTCAAATTTGGATGTTTTCTTCCCTATGCTATGCTGGGCTTTGTGTGAATCTATGCTAGCATTACCAGGAGTTTTTCATGATGAGAGTAGGTGTCTTTCTTAATCCTTTGTATCTGGTTTCCCCCTATGTTCCTTGTTGTTCTTCATTGGTGGTTGTGGGCTAATGATTTGGCTAGACCATGCTGTGAGTATGGAGTCGATGTTGGATCAACTTTGTTCTATGCTGAAGGTTTCGATGGCTGGGTGGTTTTCAGAGATAGTTTTGAAGACCCAGTCGTTATTGATGCTATTGCTTACTTTGGTTCTCCTTCTCTCTAAATACTAGGTCTTATTTTGAGGTGAAGACCTCTCCTTTGGAGGTGGAGTCCTCTCCCTCTTGAGTTGAGGTGTGTTCTGTGATTGAAAGTCTTTCCTGCTTTTCCCATTGAGGGGGTTCCCATTTATTTTGAGGTGGAATGGTGGTTTGAAGGAGTGTTGTGATTGTGGTGGGTGGGATGAGTTGGGTTTTATCTCTTATAGAGGTGGAGAGTGCAATTGGCTTTAATGGAAAATGTTTGGAGCCTCGTGTTCTTGTGATGACCTCTCCTATAGAGGGGGAGAGGGTTTATTGTTGGGCAAGGTTTTTTCTACTTTTGGGGCTCTGCTTCTGCAAACCTTTTACTTAGTTGTCTCTTCCAATGGTTTGGAGAGACCAATCTACTTGAGTGACTGGCTTGTTATGGCTTGGTTGTTGTAGGGTTCTCTCTTGGGTTTAAGATCCCTACCAAAAATTGGTTTTTTTGGGTTGTTGGTCCCGTCAAAACCAATGGGTTCTAGATCCATGTAAGATCTTG
>VDFB02001994.1:0-45401 GCA_007258455.2 Sequoia sempervirens
GGGACAAGTTGCATTCAAGGGTTGACAAATTAAGTGATAAGAATTTTAGGACTATCAAAGTTATCTTGATGAGTATAGAAAACAATATTAAATTCTAAGCAAAAGAGAGACTTTTGAAGGATTCTTGTTTCTTCTTAGATAAAGATCTAACTTCAAGGCAAGAAGAGACGAGAAGAGTCAAATTGGAAAGCAAGAGAAACAAGCGATGAAGGTAATAGGAGATAGTTTCAAAATGGAAAAGCCATCATCACCAATTTATTGTCCCAAAACACATTAATGAAGTAGGAGAACAACAATGGGAAAGCAAAGGTTTCAATGGTAGCAAAGAATGTAATAAAGCAAGAATGAGCGAAAAGAGTAAAAAGTTGAATTTGAGTCTTTGGCCCCAAAGCAAATAGCAAGTAGTCCCCCCCCAACAAGAGCACTGAAAACTAGAGTGTTGGAATTATAGAGCTTACCCATGGAGAAGGGACTTGAGTTAAGGCATATCATTGATGGAAGAGATAATATGTCTCATAGAAACTCATGAACATGATGGGTGCAAGACACCTACTTTTGAAGGGTACAAGAAATTTTCAATTTGGAACAATGTGGTTGGACATGGCAAGAGCTATGATGGCATAATGGCCTTAATAGAAAAAACATTCAATTGGGAAAAAAAAAAAACCCAAATAAACAAATATATCTAATTTTAAATTTATAAGAATGGCAAGCACAAAAGAATTGCAATGTGTTAATTTTCCCTCAAGTGTCAAAAATCTACAAACAAATGGGTTAGATTGTAAGGACCCTTTTGCAACACTAAAAAAGATATTTCATCTTTCTCACAAGGAGGGAAGTTCTTCTATTGGGTTACTTGAATATAAGGAAATCTAATGAAAAAACTACAATCTTATGCAACAAGGAAGATAACAATCCTCTATAGCTTACTGAAGATGAAAATCACCAATTGTCAAGGTGTTCAACAAATAAGGGGAATATCAACCATTTTGGTGAAGAATTACTTGCTTTGTGTTACACTTTTGATTTTATTATTTGTAATGATGTGTGCAAATGGAAGAGCTCTAGAAAGTATACATGCAAGACCTACAATGGAGCTAGTGTTGTTGATTATAGATTATTTATTCGCAAAGCTCAATTGACAAGACAATAGAGATCATGATTGAAGATTCCCTTAGTGATTTAAAATCAAACCATAATCCAATATGACTTTTGTCATCTTGGCCAAAAAAATAGTAAACAATATAAGAACAAACCGCTCACCAACCTCCAATAAAGGAAAAATTTCTTGTAACCCAAGAAAACTATAATATCTTCAAGGAAACATTAAGGCAATCAATGTAGAAAGAAAGGAAAGGATTACAAGGTTTAAAATTCACAAGCTAATAAACATAATTCAATAGGAAGTTGAGAGATGCAAATGGACAAAGGAGGAGGAGGAGAGGAGGAGGAGGAATTTCTAACAAATGCATGATTTGATGAGGATTGCAAAGATGCAAGGAGAGCTATTAAGGAGAAGGGAAACACAAAGGTATACGAGCAAATTGTCAAAGTGAAAAAAAGGTGTTCATGAATACATGGAGAGAAGAACTGATATATCTAGGGAAGAATAACCTGAGAGTATTATGGAGGGAAGTTCAATCAACAAAAGAGCGAACAAAGAATAACATAATAGTCACTTAATGGTTTGATTATGCAAAATAATTGTATGAGTAGGAGTCAAGGGTTGTGTAATTCAAAATTTAATCTGCTTTAAACTTTAATATTGTATTAAATTAAATTAGAAAATAGATTGAAAGTTATTTAACAAAAAAAATTATAGATTAAAAGAATGGTAACACATAAATGATAAAATAGATGCAAAAATGGAAATAGTAGAAAATAAAGAACCCAACACCAAAAGATGAAGCTCATTATCTCAAGTGTTATGGTGACACATAGGCATCAATGTTGTCATCCCAATCTCGCATTGTCATCTAAAAAAGTTGCAAAGTGTTAAGTTCTCACCAAATTCTAAATTTATCTATATAACAAGAAATAAGCATCCAAAGCAATAAACCAAGGGAAACTAGATTATATATAAATAAAAATAAACTAACTTAATCTATTGAAATGGAAAATAGAAATGATAAATGATAGAGGGAAAAAAGTGCAAACCCCTATTTTGTGAGAAGCTCCAAAGAATAACCTACAAGTTCGAAATGGAGAATATATTAAGGTTGAAAAGAAGCTTGTAATGAATGGTCATGCCCCTATTTTGGTTTTTCAACCTTTGAGGATAGTCAGATGTAGGAAATGATAAAATAGAGTGTGTGCTCATATCTTAAGTGTGTAGGAGTCGAAAGAGTTGTGATAATTATGTAAATTAGAATGTAAATGAAAGTGTTGATAATAATGAAATGAGATCCAAGGTGCTAAATCTAATGGAAATAGGGTTCTATAATGACAAAATGGAAGATATTGAGAAGCTATAAAAAATAACTAAAATAAAATCACCTCATAAAATTGTTGAAACTGAAAGAGACAAGAATGCAGTTAGAAAATGATGATGAAATTCCCAATAATGTAGGAGTATATTGTAGAGCTCGCATGGAGATCACAAAATGCTAGTATGTGTAGTGTAGAAAAATGTAACCCTTTACATTTTCTCACTTGTTTGGGCCCTCCTAATTTAAATTGGACTTAATAATGCCTTAATTTAATGTTGTTAAATATACCTCTTTACATTTACACACTTATTTGGGCCCTCTTAATTAAACTGAGCTTAATTATGCCTTAATAAGCCCTTTAATCATTTACAAGCCTAATTAATTACATTTTTTGAAGGGGAAACCTGACAATAATTAATGCCTAAACATAACACTTTATATTGAGCAATGTGTGTTCCAGGTATAAAGACATGGGACCCATAACACTTTAATGAGAAGCTTAATTATGTTAATGAGCCCTTAATCATTTACAAGCCTAATTAATTTTGTTTTGAAGGGGAAACCTGACAATAATTAATGCCTAAACATAACACTTTTATGGGCAATGTGTGTCTGGAGGTATATGAACATGGAACCCATTACCCATGGTTAATGGGTCCCTCTAGACCTTTGGACCTAAATTTAAATTCTATTTTTGGTAGTATTTTAATGTTTTCAAATCCATAATTTAATTTCGGCTTGTGATATTTGAATTTCAAGAAATTAAGGATACATATCTATAAATACAAGGTCATTTTACTAAGTTTCACCCATAATTTTGAGCACTTTTGGAGCATTTCAAGAGTAATCAAGAGAATTCAAGAGCAGATATATCAAAGATTTATTGCAACATTCAAGATCTAATCTTCATGTCAGATTCTTCTTGCATCATGCATTTTTTTGAAGCTAACATTGTGATGTATGTTTCATGATCAAGTCAAGCATTCAAAGTATCATTTCAAGCAAGATTCAAGTGTCAAGATCCACATCCAATTCAACCATCTCATGCATTGCGGACCTCATAACACCTCCATTATCAAGATTTCATTCAAGGGTTTTTTGAGTGGTAACATGGCTTTGTTCATTCTTCATTCCCCCTTTCATGCATTATTTCAATTCAAGGTTTGATTACCAAAATGGGGTTTGACGAAGGAAAACCCTTGTTCACCCAAAACAAACATTTTTTTTCTCTTATGTTCAAAGTTGCAAAAAGTTGTCAAAGTTGTCATCAAATCATGGAATCTAACCTATAGATCAGATTTTTGACTTTTCGACACTAAAATCTAGACAAATCAAAAGCTTCAAATCTGCACCAGAGGCTCCCAAAATAATGTTGCAACTCCTGTACTTGGACCCATTCACCTATGGGCGAATGAGGCTCATATCAGCTTACAAAAAGCACTTTTGGCGACTGGTACACATGTTTCTACCCTTCTCATATCTGCATTATGTTTTTTGGTTCTACAAATATTGAGTTTAATCTTCAAGTTTCAAGTGTTACATTGCATTTTGGTGTTGATTTCCTATGTTTAGTTTTTCTCCCCAAAGTGTTGTTTGGCCTTGACCCCCATCCTTTAGTCATAAGGATATTTGAAGATTCTCACTTTGACTTGATTCACCTAAGGGTTGTTAATCAATTATTTGTAGGGATCTCATTTCCTAATGAAATAAAGGAAAATGGGTCCCTCGTCATTCATCAAGATCATTTTGGTGAACCTACCTATTTTTTGGTGTTTCATTTTGGTGAACTTGACTTTTGAGCATCATAACTTTACTAACTTGGAGTCCATTTTCAACCCTAGATCTAGGTCTTACATTCATTTGCATTGCATTGAATTGATTTGCATCTCATTTAGGGTTGTTTACTTGCATTACTTTGCATCTTGTTTAGGGTTTTAGGTTTGCATTTTTGCATCCTTTAAAATCTAGAAAATTCAAAAATATCAATCATTTTGCATAGTGTTTACTTAGCATTGCATAATCAGTCATTTACATTTGAAAATTAAATCCAAATTGCAACTCAAATTAGGCATTTTTGCTTGTCATTTAGCACTATTTTGCACTTGCATTTAGACCTCATTTTATAGAAATCTGAAACTATAACTAAAACCAAAATATAAAAACCATAGAAATCATCTCAGAAACTTGCAAATTGATTTTTAAAAACCCTAAAGTGAGACTCATTCGCCCATGGGCGAATGAGTCTCTGATCAAGGATTTTCCTAAAATTCTTAGCATTAAAATCACCGATTTTTCCTTCTATGTTTCTATATTCAGTCAGTTATTTCAATTTTCTAAATTTTTGTTATCTGAAATTTTTCATATTAAGCATAATTTGTCAAATTCAGTGCATAATTTGAATTCAAAGTTGAATCTAAAAGACATCATTTTCAGGTTTTTGCATAGCATAATAAAAAATTTATCTTGTTTAAATTTGAAAATTGCTTTTACACACTTGCATTGCACTTTACATTCTAGGATATTTAATTGCATTTTACCTCTTATCTATTTTGGGTGCACCTTGGGTTTGTGAAACTTGTATTAGCTTCACAACTTGGTGTCCCTATTTCCAATACTTTCGTGAGACATAGTTCAAGACTCATGTCATCCCACAATACACCATTCATCGTGGATCTTGGGTTTCCTAACTCTTTCACTCATAGTGTTGACACCAGTCAACCCACTATGGATCATACCCTTAACACTTTATTTCCCATGACTTCCCTACCCACACCTAATGTGACTGATGTTGATGCAATGATTGTTGATTTCCCTCATGAGAACCTTAGAAGAATGGATGAAAAGCTAGAGCAATTTCAAAACTTTGTAAGTTTTGAACCCATCGTCACTGATGTTATTCCTATGATACAAAACATAAGATACTTAATTAAAACTAAACAAGGAATAAAAATGGTGCTTAGCCTTAATCACATCATGCAACATCATATAAGAAATAAAGATAAGCACACTATAAATCATTTGGTCAATTTCATTGAAGTTCAACCTCGTAAGGGCCTAACGAAGATGTCACTTGACATTGCTTTCTCACAACATGACATAATTAAACATGTACTTGAAGGTCCCCTTTACATAGCTATAAGAATCAATGACAAGCCTTCTAATGGGATATTAATTGTTCTCGTTTGTGTAGAGAATGTGCTAACTAAAGAATTCTTATTTTTCTATGAGCTTTATCAAGATACTTATGAAAAACTGAAAGCATGGATCAAAACGCATAACGGCTTTGCTTGCCCCATGATAGGTTCGAAAACTCTTCCTTTAAAAGTTGGACCGAAAACATTACGTGTCTCATTTTCCATCATCCCATCGTTGGACCAATTTCATGTGAAGTTAGGCTACCCATGGCTTCACTCCATGAATGTCATCTCGTCGATTGTGCACAAATGCTTAAAGTTTCCATTTGGCAATGAGATATTTACTATGCATCATAGTGGCTTTAATCCCGTGTCTTCCCATGGGAATTTCTCATTGGATTTCTTTTGTCCTGAACCTATGGAACCTATTAGGCGTCGTGAGGACTTCTTTTTCAAATCTTATCAAAAGTTTAAGGCAAAGTGCATAGTAGAATTATCCCTTACAAATATGCATCAACCCACAATTGAGCCTCCTATCCTTGATGATACCATGATTGAACCAAAAGCCATTCCAAGTAACCAAGACCAAAACATAGCAAATCCTCCACCCATTTCTTACAAGAGACCACGAGATAACGAAATAAGTCTTGTTGTGCCACCTAAAATCAAACAAGTTTACAAAGCTAAAGAGAAAGTGGTTGAACAACCTCCCATGGTCCTTTTGTTCCTCCCTTAAGGGAAGAAAATAAATCTATGGTTGATAAACCTACTCCTACACAATCACAACTTGAAAATCAAACGAAAAGGAATAGAAATGCTAGAGTGTCAGAGTAGACGTCATGCTATTGCTCGTTTGTTACAAGCAAGAGAAGAAAAGAACAAAAAAGAAAATCAAAATCAAAACTTACCTCAAGCGATGCATGATGACTCTACACCTTCACCGAAACAAGAAAATCCTAAACCTCAAACACAACATGAACAAGAATCTTCTATGGATATTAGCATTAGACCTTCCATTATGATAAACTTGGATGATGATAATAAAACTGCAAAAATTGATGAGCAAATGCATTAAGAATTAATTTCATTATTTTCCTCTTCCACGAGCTTAAATGGTAACAATCATGATGATCCTCCTACAAAGAGTGATTCGCCATGTGTTGGACTTGGTGATTGTCCTAGTTTGGCACTTGATGTTGTCCCTTTGGCTAGTCGTCTACCTTTTGCATATAATGAACAAGATCGGGATGCAGATGAACTATAGGTTGACTTGCATGTTCCTTACCAGTCTTGTCTTTGTTTGGAAACCTTATGCTATTTTGGGATTTCATTTGTGGAAACCCTAGCTTTTCATGACATAGCTTCATTTCGAAACATATGACTTGGCATAGGGCTTTCCAATTAAGCTCTCATGTTCTCTTTATTGTTAGCATTTATCATTTGCTACTTCAAAGTAATTTCTCACAACATGGTGTTAGCAATTTCTTTAAAAGTGGGGGCATACATTGAAATTATAATTTTTGGAGATCTTGGACTATTTCTTATGTTTCACTGTGTAGTCTTCTTACTTCTTGCAATGTGTCTTCTTCTTGGTGGTGTCATTGGGTTTGATGTCCTCCAAGAGTGTGACCTTTCTTGGCATATGACTTTTCTCTTAGTGGTGATGCTAAACGTTGCATTCCCTAAGTTGTGAATCTTTTATCCTAGACTTATCCTCTCTTGGAGATATTAAGCACGATGTTCCCTAAGTGGAGACCTTACATGAACTAAGAAAAACCCCTTTGATAATGTCTTATCCTATTTGGATTTTTTTCATAAGTGTTTATCATAACGCAACTTGTTAATCTTGTGAAGCTCGAAGTTTCAACCCTTTTTCATGGCCACCAAGCATAACACACTTTGCTTGTTTGTGGTGCCTTGTTTGTTCATAAGTGTTTAGCATAACGCAACTTGCTAAGCCTTATGAAGATCAAAGTTCATATTGTGTGGTGCCTTATTAAATTTATTGGAGGTATAACTTTGGTATGGTATGGGAGCCTAATAAGATTCTCTCATTTGCCACCCTTGGGGGCTCACCTAGTGGACAACATATTTCACTAGCCCATGTGAGTGTGCATTGTTGTTTGAATGGTGGACAATGAGTTCCACTTGTAAACATTTTTGGACAAATAACTGAGGCATGTTCCACATCACATTGGATAGTTAAGGCTTGATCCTTTCTCCTTTCCTTTTCCTTTTTCTATTTCTTTGAGTCTTTGGCATTATATGATTGAGTATATTGTCATTGTTGCATACATATATATGTTTAAAGTAGGCATGTGTCTCTTTATGCCTTTGTTGGTTTTCCCATGAGATCTTAGATCTTGGGGGATTGATCATCCTCTTTGATCTTGTTCACCTTATCTTTCCAATGATTGTACAATTAGATCTCTCTTGATTGTCTACTTTAGTGTGAGTTTGACATAAGGTCATCCTCTCACTAAATTGGGGGCTAAATGTAGTGTAGAAAAATGTAACCCTTTACATTTTCTCACTTGTTTGGGCCCTCCTAATTTAAATTGGACTTGAAAATGCCTTAATTTAGTGTTGTTAAATGTACCTCTTTATATTTACACACTTATTTGGGCCCTCTTAATTAAATTGAGCATAATTATGCCTTAACTAGACATTTAATTCATTTAAAATCCTAATTAATTATATTTTCTGAAGAGGAAACCCAACAATAATTAATGCCTAAACATAACACTTTACATTGAGCAATGTGTGTTCCAGGTATAAGGACCTGGGACATATTCGCCCATGGGAAAATGGGTCCTCCCTATACCTTCGAACCTAAATTTAAATTATATTTTTGGTGTTATTTTAATGTTTTCAAATCCATAATTCAATGTTGGCTTGTGATATTTGAATTTCAGGAAATCAAGGATACATATCTATAAATACAAGGTCATTTCACCAAGTTTCACCTAGAATTTTATGAGCACTTTTGGGGCATTTCAAGAGCAATCAAGAGAAAATATATCATAGATTTATTGCGGCATTCAATATCTAATCATCATGTCAAATTCTTCTTGCATCATGCATGTTTTTGGAGCTAACATTGTCATGTAGGTTTCATGATCAAGTCAAGCATTCAAAGTATCATCTCAAGCAAGATTCAAGTGTCAAGATCCACATCCAATTTAGCAATATCATGCAAGTTGCAGACCTCCTAAGATCTCCATTATCAAGATTTCATTCAAGGGTTTATTGAGTGGTAACATAACTTTGTTCATTTTTCATTCCCTCTTTCGTGTATTATTTCAATTCAAGGTTTGATTACCAAAACGGGGTTTGACCAAGGCAAACCCCTATTCACCCAAAACAAAACAAAAATATTGTGTGTGTGATTGTAGATTTAGGTCGAAGAAGACTTGAAGACCTTTTAAAGAGCAAGATCTACAAATTTTCCAAAGTCGTAAAAAGTTGTCAAATCACGAAATCTAGCCTACAGATCGGATTTCTAACTTTCTGGCACTGAAACCTAGACAAATCAGAAGCTTTAGATTTGCACCAGAGGCTCCTGAAAGATTATTGCAACCCCTGTACTTGGACCTATTGGGACTGCCAAATTTTGCAAATTTGAAGTGCCCATATTGAAAAAATTTGCCTTTGCACACTCAGAAACGCCCCTAAAAAATCTGCCCAAGTGACCTACTTTGGAGGGTCATAATTCAGAGCCGGTTGATTTTCAAGAAAAACCACTTGGTGAGCATATTCAGTTGACATATGGTAACATACATGTCCTTTTTCAACTTCCCATGATGATTTTTGACAAGGTTTTGAAAACCAAAGTTGGAGGGTTCTGGGACTGTTTTGTTGTTTGCAAATTCTTTGTCCTGCAAAGTGGCCTCCCGTTCAAGTTGATATTTCACAACTGGATGATTTTCATGATGAAAGGATTGTTGCCCTACATTCTGCCCACATTCATATGCTCCCCGATCTGGTTTCACAGCCTCATGATCATATTTGATATTTTTTTGAGATCAAAAGCAAATGCAGTTTGTCTTGATTTCACATCTACATTTCCGGAAATGTTTCAAGGTGGTCAACTTTGACCCATAATATCTCGTGAAGAACGTGGATTGAAGGAAAGACCTCTTGTGCACATACTCATTGGACATAAATGAGCTTGTGTTTCGATTGGCAGCTCGCCAAGAGTTGATTTGATATTTTTTCGAAGGGGTGATTTGGTGAGCCATGATTAGTTTTGAACAGGTGCAGTTGCAGAAAAGTCTGACTGAGCAACTTTGACATTGAATATCTTGCACCTTGTGATCTATTTTGCCGAGCTGTTTGTTACATTTCATTCTTAATTCAAATGTCTACATGTCTATGAATTTTCATGGCTCCAGGAGGTCCTTTGACTAGTTTCCCAGAGCAATTCCAGAGGCCACTTAACCTGTTTTGACTACAGTACAAAGTTCCTAAAAATGGATTTTGATGGTTACCTAGTTCATCTTTTCACCTCACATGCATTCAAAATCAGTGTCAAATCAATTAAGCAAGAATTTTGTTCAAAATGAAAAAAAAATTAGTCGGCCCCACATGGGGACCCAACATGCTTTGCATAAGTGTGAAAGTATAAGTGTTGCATTGTGGCAATCACTTCAAGTAAATTATTTTAAATTCAAGAATATGGAAGTGTGTACAAACGTAATTGTTTTCAAGAGTTCAAATGCAGAGCGGAGTCCATTTTATGTTCAAGTACATGGATTAGGAGGTGAGTATAGCTCAAGCTTGTGAGGGCAGCCATGTCCGTAAGAAAACAGTTATGAAGAAGGTGGTGCTTCACTTGAACTTACCATGGGATAATGTCACAACATTATTTAACCCTGTTTGGTTGTTTGAAAAGCTATATGATGGTGGTGGGAAAACAATCTGCCTAATTAAGAAGAATCATTTGAAAGGAAACCCTTGTTTAAGTTTTTGTCACTTCACAATAGTTGGTTATTAAAAGGGATTTATTTCAAAAATGTGAAAATTAAGAATGGCTTACAACTTAGAGAGTAAATTATTTTGAGCAACAATAGCAATTGTTGTGCTTTTACAGTAGACGGTGTTATATTGGATATTCATGGAATGGTAGAACAAAATTGTCAACTTCATGGCTTGGTCCATATTCTTTCCCAACAAGTTGAACAAACGCAACAAGAGCTTAAAGAGGAATTTGGTTCTAACTTAAAATGCAAACTGATGAGGCTGTCTCCAAAGTTTCACTCATTTCAAAAAGGGTCTGTAGAGCAGTTAGGCATGATAGAATGCCTCCATGGAATTTTGGGAATATATAGAAGGCTTTGTGAGGAGGATAGTGTTTGATTTGAGCTATCATGGGATAAAGTCACACTACTATTTGATCTTGTTGAAATGTTTGAACAACTACGTGATACTAAAATATACTATTAGGAAAGGAGGCTCGAGTGTTTTATTAAGAGGACGTTACATTTTGATAACACCAACATATACATAAGCATATACACAAAATGGTATAGTGTCCAGAATTGTGATCAATGCATGTTGAAAAATGTTGGTGTCCCCATTTAAGTAAACAATGTGCACCAGCATACACACAAAATAGTTTTGCTGAAAAGGCTTTAGAAATTTCCAAGCAAGTACAATGGGAGGGATGACCTGCACCTGCAGTGAAAATGTATCAATTTTTTTTGAGGAAATTCTATGATTGCACACAAACCATGCAATGTTTATTGTGAATGGGACGCCATCGTCCAAATGGGAAAGGTTCGCAATGAATGGGATGAGATCGAACTTAGCTGGAAGTCTATTAGGGAAGGCTTATGCTGAGAGTAAAGGGGGCAGCCATCGTGCAAGTGAAAGTGGAAAGTTGCTATTGTATAATATTGACAAAATTTTGAAGAGGACATTTGGCTTAAAGTATAAGAAACACCAAGCTTTTGAAAGGAGGGATCTCCAAAACTATGCAACAAGAGGAGGGCTTTGTGGAACGAGTTAGTACAGTTTGTAAAGGCCTGAGAACAATGTAGAAAATGTGGCGCATAGACCAAGGAATGTCTATGCTGCTAGATGAGCCTCCACCGAGCCTACTGAGAGAGAAGTCAGTTTGATGTTGCAAATGAAATCTTTTACACAGGGGTAGGCTTTCATTCACATGGCCCTGATGAAAAGGAGATAGCAGGCTCCATTCACGACAAGTTGAAGGTTGATTTTGATATTTTAAAGAAAGGCTATTGGGGCTTGAAAAACTAGTATTGGGCACATCTTTAAGTTTTTGAAGCATTATGTCTGAAGGGTTCGAGTTTGTTGAGGATGGTTTACTTTGAGCAGAATGAAATGTATCAAGAATTGTTTGAGAATGTTGATTGTTGCATTATGGAATGTCAGGATTGAAAGGGTATACAGCTATTGTATTGATAGAGTTGTAGTTCTTCCATCGGCATTTAAACTAACACTTGTGATTAATGGAGAATACAAAGAAAACGAGTTAAACTATTCTAAAACTAAACTTAAATAGGGTTTCTTATCTCATAATGATGTCCTTCCTCAACCTTTGATGTGGTGATGTTTGCTATTTCTGTGTCATAAGTTATTTACTATATCCTTCTTGGTGAGCAACAATGGTGGCGATATTTTATCTTAATTTGACAATATTATTATATTTCTCTTGGTTTGTGAGGAAGCATGATGTATTGAAAGAGGAAAAGGTGATAGTGGGCATAATAAAAATTTAAAACCCACATTTAAAATTGAAGACATAATGAGGACTAATTTGAGATGACATAAATAAATTTGTGTTTGCTTAATAAAATAGATTTAAGCCTCCTCTGTTTAGAATCCAATATAATGAATATTGTATTCTTAATTGTGGTATCTAGTTGCCCCCAAAGAGATAGTTGTTTAAATCTTTAATATCTTAAAGATGTGGAAGTGGTGAGTGTAGAGGCGTGTGTTTTGAGATGATTTTTAAAGTCTTCACCTTTTTAAAATTCTTTGGGTGAAAATTGTAAAAGGGGAAAAAATTTAAAGTTCGGGTAAGTATTTTTAAAATGGCCTGATAAATAATTTCAAAATGTGAAGACAAAAGCTTCATCAGGGAAAAATTATTAAAGTGAAAGCTCATGGTTTAAAAGGTAAAGTATTTTTATTGTTGGGAAAATAATTTGAGTGCATAGATAAATACTTTGCAGCCAAATAAAAGATTTTAAAAGGCCTTCCCAGGTAAATATGAATATTTTATTTGTTGGGAGTGGAATTATAAAGTGCAGCATGGTAAAGTAAAGAAAAACAAGGGTAGAGTTAAAAGGATCTTTCACGGGAGAGAAACATTTTTCAGCTGTGAGATAAAAATGGAGATGAAATGAAGATAATTGTCCATGAAGAGGAGAATTTTCTATTGAAGAATCATGACGAGTGCAAGCAGATATTTTCTCAACTACAGGAGAAAAGTTTGTTTTTTGCAAATAAGGAGAGATGAGAGAGGCTTTTCTAGTTTCTTGTTGTTGATTAACAGAGGATGAGGTGGCTATGTGTCTTCCACAGATTGATTTTTGGGCTTCCTTTGTTTTCTTCTTATTCTCATTCTTTCTCATTCTTAGGGGGTTTCATTTTTTGAAAGTTCTACAAGGCAGGCAAAAGCTCTATAAAAATTGTAAAGTTAGGGTGAAGTATGACCATTAGTCATTAATCTGAAATGTTTTTGTGCTCTGAATTGAGTTTCATGAATATATTTTATTTTGTGTCTATCTCCATGACTGAGATGTAATACTAATTCACTAATCAAAGATTATTTGGATTTTTTCATGCACATTTGTTGCATTTGAGTTGTAGTTGTTATTGCTTTATGTTCAAAGAATGGTGTAATTTCTTTAATGAATGTCAGTTGCATTCATTGTTGCCTATTGTTCAATGGATAGTGTAATTGCTTTAATGAATGTAATAGGAGTATTGTGTTTCCAAATGGATTTCTAAGAATGGTCATATGATAAAGCTTCAGTGGTCTTGTTATCATAATGTGATAATATTTTCAAAGATCTTCATAACATGTTTAACATTGTAGGATGAAATGTTGGTTATATGACTCCGTAGCCTTTCTCTTGGCACTGGTCAAGCCTTGTGCATCTTCTGTTTTTAGTTTGGTCCCAAATCTTAAAATAAAAAAAACCAATTCAATTATGTTTTATGAGTTATCTGTATCTGCCATGTTCTCCATGCTAGTTAATGAAATTCACCCAATTTCTTAGCCAATGTTGAGTGATATTTTATGTTTCTTAGCATATTCTTGTGAGAGCATCATCTGTTAAGCAATACCCTATTAAGTGTGTGTCTAAATATTTAGGTGTTGCTAAAGGGTCACCCCCTAGGTCCTACAAAGCCTAAAGTGCATGGGAAATGTGTTCCAATCTCATTTCCTGTCATTTGACCAAATCCTACACTAAGTCTGAGCATGAAGTGTGGCTTACTTCTAGGATTTAGAGAACTGGTCAATTTGTAACACCAATAGAATGGTGACTCTACTGGGGAGTAGCAGAGAAATATCCATTTGCATAGATTCAATTGTTTGGTGGATCTAAACATTTTGTTCAAATAATTGAGCTGTTCTTGGACTATGAAAAGGTTTGATTGCAACAAAGATCAAAGAATTTATGAGTGACTCCGTTGTTCGAGAAGACCCAAAATGAGATTTATCTTTGAAAGAGCTTCATACTTCTTGAAGTTTAGTCCTCTGTGAGAAGAGGTGGCAACTTTGTCTAAAGAACCTGTTAAAGATGTAAAGAAAATTTCCATATCTGCAAAATTTGTGGTCGGGAAGAGAGGTTAACAACTACTACAAGTTTCTAGGTATTCTCATAAATCTAAAGAAAGCATTATTTTGTTTTAAAGTGGTTTATGAGAAATCTTCAATACTTGAGATGATAAATGGTTCCCGATTAAATGAAATTGCATTAAGAAAGGGAATAGTAGTAGTTCTTTTCATACTTCTAATGTGTAATATGTAATATCTGTAATGATTTGAGAAGTATGCTTATTTATGAATTATGCCTCTAAGAAAGCTTTAAGGCACTAAGATCTGATCTATATATTTAGAATAATGGTTGAATTAGTAAATGAGGCAATTGATAAGCATGTATGCAGTTGATAATGATTGAATATGGATACAAGAGGGTTTCCCTATGAAATAGCAAGTAAAAGTATGCAAGGCAAATAGTTTTTATCAAGCCCTCAAAGGGATTTTGCTATTGAAAGGTATATGCCATTAGCTTTTAGTGGTATTAAAGGTTTCCTAAATTTGATTCCTAAAAATGTTAGGAAATATTTTCCCAAATTCACAGGGAAAAGTTCAGAATTAGCCTCTAAGCATTTGCAAAGTTTCATGGATGTGATGGGGGATTATGAGGTAAATCATGAGGATGTTGTCATGAACCTTTTTGTTCAGTATTTGAAGGATGATGCTAGAGATTGGTTCTCATATTTACCAGCATGTTTTATCACTTCATGGAATCAATTTAAGATAGCCTTGTTCATGTTATAGCGGCGGGAGATATCTTTCTCTCAAAATTTAAATAATAAATAATTAATAAGGCAAGTCGACCTTAATTATAAATTATATTTTTTATTTTTAATCCTTAAAGAGGTTGACCTAAATGAAGAGACACCTTGTTTTGTATATATACAAGGTGAAGTTGATTCATCAAATCATCAATTCATTCTTCATTCAACTCGCACTCTCAAGGAGAAGTTCGCACCCTAGCAACAGATCATAATTTTGTGGCAGAAGTTCAACTTCAAGGAGATTAATATTCGATTGTATCAAGAAGAGATTCTCATCATTCTTTATGTCAAGTTCGCCCTTGAGAAGGGTCTAATTATAAAAGCATATTTCTGCTCTCTTTTTTTCTATATATAAGAGATATATTTTGTTGGGTTTTTCTCCCTCGAGAAGGAGGGTTTTCCTAGGGTGATTTGTTATGTTCTATTGTTTGTTCTATTGCATATCTACTTAATTACATTTCTGGTCTAAAACTAACATGGTATAAGAGCGGGTCTAAGAAAAGATTTATCAAAATTGTTTAAGCAGTCTGAAGGAGATATAATCTAGGCATCGAACTTATTATTTGAGGTGCACTTGTATCATCTTTGTATGGTCAAGTTAATTGTTGGAAAAGAGAGCAACTGACAAGGTGTCTGTCAGGAGGATGACTTTAAGGGGATTTCATCTAGTAAATAGCGCAGCTTTAGGAGTATAACCTGTGTGAGGTTTGAGACTTGTTCATAATTAAGTCTTGCTGGAAATGATCGTAGCTATCAACAATATGGGAGAGCAAAGAATTAGAAGTATTTTTAATTGATTTGACTCTACTGTCGATATAAAGATTTATTGAAGTCGTGGCAAATCAAGAATCTATATGGTGTGAATTACGAGAGCAGTGTGGCTGTGCGGTGTCTTTAATAATCTTAATTAAATATTTCATGATAATCGAAATGGTAAAAGAAGACACACTTCTTTGGAGTCGGTGAAATCGTGGATATCGTGAGAGTGTGTGACATGTCAGGAGCAACTTCAAAGTTTGTATTGTTGCCTATATTTCCAGAGATAAGTTCATAAACAACATCATTGGTAGAACGTTCCTTCATCCATGAATTTTTTATATGCGTCACGCCTTGTCTAAATGGCACCACAACTATTGGTCAGTCCTTATATGGTCTACTTGGGGTTCAAGTGACGTGGAGTTGGGAATAGATGTTGGACAAAAAAGTGAAGCCTTTGGAAGGTGTTGATACACATTGTAGAGGATAATTGTTAAGAAATTGAATTGAACAAGGCCGCTGCTATGGTAAAGAGGAGACACCTGTGAGGGTCGATTTGAGTTTCCACTGCTTGGCGTGAGTCCCTGGAGTCCAGTCGTTGCCTTCTACTTGCATTTTAGTATGCTTTATGCCTTCAATTGAGTTGTTGTTCCTATTCTGGGCATATCTGGAGGTCTTGTGTCCGCATATATGCTGCATCAAGACATTTTTCTGAAGTTGCATACAATTTTGATTCAATTTGTATCAGCAAATCATTCCATTGCAGTAAATCTGAATCTTTAAGTGCAAAGATCAGGAAAGAATAATTGGTGGATTGTGAGGAAGATTAGACATAAAGAGATAAGTATTTCATACCCTTGAATAATGTTCATGAATTTTTTTTATGTAGTTATTAATTCATACAATAACAATGGAATAGTGAATCATGTATGCTTTTAGCATTGGTATTTCTCTTCGGGATAGTTAAGTTCTATGAACTATTATTAAACTCTCTAAAATGCTTTCAAGATGGACTGAGGAGCATAAGGATGATGAGATATTGCATTCAAGGGAGGAAGAGCTTGATGCATCTTGTGAGGAAGTCATGCAAGCTGAAGAATGGAGACATAGCTTGCAGCCATGGGACTGAGTTGGTGGCACATAACCTCACTGGAGACATCTCTCAAAGAGGAAGAACCTATAGAGATTGTCATTGCAATCAATTTATTCGAAGAGGAGGAAATAACATTCAAACAGAGTCTGACAAACCATCAGAGGCAACCTTGGACGAGGAGGTTAATGCAAGTACTTGGAGCTTCAAAGGGAGTCACATCATCATGAAGATCTATTGCAATGTATATTTCTATATGACAGAGAAGTATGAGGTGAAAGCCCTTGTAGTGTATATTTCTTTGTGACAGAGAAGTATGAGGTGAAAGCCCTTGTAGTGTATATTTCTCTGAGATGGAGAAATATGAGGTGAAAGCCCTTGTAGTGTATATTTCTCTGAGATGGAGAAGTATGAGGTGAAATCCCTTATAGTGTATATTTCTCTGTGATGGAGAAGTATGAGGTGAAAGCCCTTGCAGTGTATATTTCTCTGTGACGGAGAAATATGAGGTGAAATCCCTTGTAGTGTATATTTCTTTGAGACGGAGAAATATGAGGTGAAAGCCCTTGTAGTGTATATTTCTCTGAGATAGAGAAATATGAGGTGAAAGCCCTTGTAGCGTATATTTCTCTAAGACAAAGAAATATGAGGTGCGAGCCCTTGTTCATAACTGAGACTGAGATGAGACATCATGTTGAGAGACTCCATTACGACATCACGTTGAGACTCCATGATGAACCCTTTGTACTTGTGTTTTTCCACACATGGGAGTAGCCATGGTGGACGTCATGTTGAGATAATCCATGACGACATCACGTTGAGAGACTCCGTGATGGGAACTTGTGCACATGTTTCTCTTGACCATGGGAGTAGCCATGGTGGACATCATGTTGAGTGATTCCACGATGATATCACATTGAGAGACTTCGTGATGAACTCTTTTCCACATATGGGTGTAGCCATTGTGGGTGTCATGTTTAGAGACTCCATGACATGGATATCTAGAAAGATACCTCCCTAGCTAAGAGGGAGTGTTGATGTTATAGCGGCGAGAGATATCTTTCTCTCAAAATTTAAATAATAAATAATTAATAAGGCAAGTTGGCCTTGATTATAAATTATATTTTTTATTTTTTATTCCTTAAAGAGGCTAACCTAAATGAAGAGACACCATATTTTTTATATATACAAGGTGAAGTTGATTCATCAAATCATCAATTCATTCTTCATTCAACTCGCACTCTCAAGGAGAAGTTCGCACCCTAGCAACAGATCATAATTTTGTGGCAGCAGTTCGACTTCAAGGAGATTAATATTTGATTGTATCAAGAAGATATTCTCATCATTCTTTGTGTCAAGTTTTCCCTTGAAAAGGGTCTGATTGTAAAGTAGATTTCTGCTCTTATTTGTTCTATATATAAGAGATATATTTTGCTGGGTTTTTCTTCCTCGAGAAGGAGGGTTTTCCCAAGGTAATTTGTTGTGTTCTATTGTTTGTTTTGTTGCATATCTGCTTATTTAAAATTTTGGTCTAAAACTAACAAGCCTTTGTAGAACAATTTGGTGAAAGGGTAAATCCAAGCGTGGCAAGGAAAAACTTTATGGAAATCCATAGAAATGAAGATGAGTTGGTCCCTGATTTCAATCTTAGATTTGCAAAGGCAATAAGGGAAATTCCAAAAAGTATAAGACCAAATGATGTTGAGTGTTTGGTTGTGTATCTTGGTGAATTTGATAGTAAGATGAGCTATTTGTTAAGAGATAAAGATCCTGCAACATTACATCAAGCATATCAAAATGCCATGGATATTGAGAACAATTTGAAATACCCAATGATGAAAGCAACAGGTGTTGGTTATCCTAGCACACTCCATGTGAATGGAATTCATGGATTAGATAGAATAAATGATTGTCAAGATGATAATGCTTCTACTGCTATGATTTCTCCATCATCACAGTATATAGATCATAGTGAGCTCCGAGTTGAACATCAACAAAATTTGAGCAATGTTGATCAAAAGTCTTTTGTGCAAGAATTGTATGAAATAAAGAGACATAAGGGAGAGTCACCATATGAATTGTTTTTGAGGTTTTTGGATGCTTTGATAGAAGTCCCCAAAAATTCCAGATCTGAGGATTCAGTGTGCATTGATTTATTTTGCGAGATTTATGAATTTGGGCTAAGTACTTTTCCTAAGGAATTGAAGCCCCATAGCTTTGACCAAGTACCTAATTGGATAAAGATTGTAGAATCAACCAAGTGTGGTTATGTGTCATGTCTCATACCTTGATGCAGGTTGCTTTTGGTTTTGTGTGGATTTGTTATATGATTGGATGTGTGTGGTAGAATAATAATGAATATTATGGTGTTTTGGTGTGGTGATATATGAAAGTGTTTACTTAAATTATGAAAAGTTGAATAATATTGAATGTGTTTTACTTTGAAGATGAAGCAAAATAGAATAAAAATATTTGAATTAATGTATTCTATTGTTTTGATTTATATTTTTACGGGATACCAATTCATTTTATTGTTGTGTGCTTGAGTGCACTTGAGATGCAGGAGGTTGAAGACCAAGGGTGTGATTAAGGAGAGGAGGTTAGCTTCTTGACAAGATAAAGTAGGATGTTCTCTCGATCACACATAGATACTTAGATTCATATAGATTTCATTTAGGAATGATAATTTGGGCTTGATTGTTTTTTTTTATTGTTCGTAAAGTAAATAATGATTATTCGAATTAAAGAAATAGTGAAATATAAGCATAATAAAGTAAAAGAATTAAATTATAATTATAATTAATTATAGATTTTGATTTAAATGCCTATGCACGATAAAAATCTGAATAAGCATTATATTCTTCTTTTAACTTGTGTTAATTTTTGAGTTAATAAGTTAACTAATAGTTAGAAGATATTTATTTAATTATTGGGTAAATATTTTTCAAAAAGGGGATTTACATGCAATTAAATTAAATGTTATTTTATTCCATCTGAGCACGGGAAATGGAAAAGATAAGTTATATCTTATTCTTATTTTAAAATCTAATATTTTCAAGATTAGGTTTGGAATAAAGAAAAATAAAACTTTAAAAAGAAAAGAGGGGTAACGGAAAAACCAACCTTTCTTGATGTTTTCGGGAATTGCTCTGCAAATCCACTTTCATGGCTTCCAGATAGTTTCTTGTTTTTGTTTTTAGTTCCAATAGATTAGAAAATAGAAGAACAAAAGAAAAGAAAGGAGAAGAGGAAGGCCTTGCAGGAAGGAAATTTCAGAGAAAACAAGAAGAGGAAGTGGCAAGGAGGCTTCTTCAGCTGTCAACAAATTATCTAGGTTCTTCTTCATAATTTTCTTTTATTGCATTAAGTTTCCAAATAAGAGGAAAGCAATTTGTTGTGTGTGCAAATAATTGTTTGTACAAAACCTCTATGTTTGCTGTGCAAAATACTTCGGTGAAATTTGTACATTCTTTTCAAAATTCTTTATAAATTTTAAAGACAATTTCATTTCTTTGTATCTTATTCAAAAATAACATTCTTTCTGGATAAATCTCTGAATGAATCTTGTGCCAGATTATTGATTTTTATAAATATATATATATATATATATATATATATATGTTTAAGAATTTGAATTGTATTCGCATAAAACAAATTCAAATTTTTAAGGGAAATGCCTTCAAAAACCATCGAAATATGAATTCATTCTTTCAAAATTTAATATTCCATGCTTAAAAGGGGGAGGCTGGGATTTTCCCAGCCGTGCCCTCCCCATAAGGGAAGGGTTGTGCTATGGGGGACAACACCCCTCCACAGGGCGTGGCCTGTGGAGGAGGTACTGCCCTCCACAAGCAACGCCTCCCCATATGGGGGGGCGTAAGCCCTATACAATTTCAAATCCTTTTTCTTTGAATATGAAATTCAATGATGTTAAATTTGAAGTAGATGTCATGTGGGGAAAAACAATACGTTGCACAATTTGATAATATATAAACCTATGTTGTATATATATACACACACACACACATGTATTTTAAATTGTGAGATACATTTGTTTTTTGAGAAAGTTGTTTTTGCAAAAGATTCCTGAGCTATATAAATATATACATATATAAAATATATATATATATATATATATCTAAGAAACATGGATCTGAATTATTTATATGTCTGAAAAAAAAACATAGTTGAGTTTAATTGAAACCACAGTGATATAGATTTCTCCTTTTTTTTTTAAATTTTTACTCTTGAATTTTCTGAGAATGTATATAATTACATATAGGTAAATGCAACTAAATGATCATTTATATATATGTCCATATATAAGTATACATATATATCATACTTATATTTGAACACAAACAAGATCAGCAAAATAGAAATGGGTAAACACATAACTGGCTGATTGCATTGAAATTATTATCATCATGATGAACTTAGTATGTTAGGTGTATTTTACATGCTACAAAATGGGGAAAATTGTATTTTCTTTAAACTAGTGAATTTTTAGGAATATAAAACACGTAAATATATATATATATATATATACACACACACTTTATGGCATTTTAGACTAAATGATACTTCTTGATATACGCAATTGTGAATGAAAGTGAGTGAAATTATTCTATTTTCTCTAAATTTAATTTATTATTCCTTTTCATAAAGGTGTAGACATACTCCTATTAAATAGGAAAGTAATCTGTAAGCTAGGTTCTTACTCCTTACTTATAAGGCTGATTAAAGTAGTTCATCTTTTTTCTTAACTTATTTAATTTAATTACTTTGATCAAATTATTTAAATAGAAATGAGAACTTACAGATATACTCTCTCCAAAATACCAAACTTAGATTGTTTTAAATCATTGAAAGTGACTTGCAAAAACCAACTTGTGATCAATTTTTCACTTAAGTTAGTGTGCTGATGTAAAGTTATTTGTGAACCTTGTGTGAACTTTGTAATTGTTAGAATTCCTTTGAAGTTGAGATGTGTAAAATAGAATGAAAACTTAGATGGAAAATGTATTATTTATTGTTCTTTTGGGAAACTTCTGGGACAGGATGCCAAAGGTGGATCCACAGAGACAATAGTTTTACCTTTTCTAAAACTATCATTTAATTATTTTCTTGCTTGGCCAAGCACATGCACCATTGAAATAGATGGAAATAAAAGCCTAGAAATAAATGTATACAGGTCTCTGCCACTTCCTGTTTGCAAGAAATATGTGATTCTCATGTTAGGAATGCATATAGGCATCAGGCTTGCATCGAGAGTTCCCTCCTGCTTTGTTGTTTCAGGTTGCTAGGCTCCTCATGCAGGGCTGAGGATTTCTTTGAGTTAGGAAGAAACCCAGGGAAGTCTTGTACTTCGTGGTTGGGCGAAAAAGGCGCCTTAATCACACTCTTGGCCCAATTTGCAAGAAGACCAGTGGTGTCACGACGGTTGAGGTTCAGAGTTTCTTATGTTATAAATGTATTCATGTATTATTTTTGAAAGGCTAGTAAAGCCCGCTTGTAAAAGTAACTTTATTTGACATTCATTATTGTAACATTGAAATAGATGTATTGGAATGAAAGTTTTTGGTGTAACATTGAAATAAATGTATTGATTGAAAGTTAATGATGTGATTTGAACATGAATGAATTTATGGAAACTCATTGACATGCTATTGACATTTATATATGTATCAGTGCAAAGATCCTTGTTGTTGATGCAATTTACCTCTTTTGAATACATGAACAAGAATTTATTACTATTTTTCCTTTTGAGCACTTATGGGAAGCTCTTGATCTATGCATCCTTTACTTATATTATACTTGAAATGTAATGAGTTATGGCAAATTATATGGTTAAATGAACATCATCTTTCGAGCGTTACATTATGCACAAAATGTGGTTTCTCAAAATGGAGACAACAACTGTCCTATTGAGAAAAAATAGATAACAATGCAAATAAGTGAAAAGAATATGTCAAAAAATGAACATCCATATTGTTGTATGGATGAAGGTAATAATTGTAATCAACCCACAAACATTACATATACAAAGCAACACAACAATGATGGAGAAAATGATACATGGGATGATAACAAAGTAAATATGAATGAATGCTTTTCTTGTGATATCCTAGGTGATGGAGAAGTAAAAGAGATACAAGGTGTTATTCCATGTCATGTTGTGATCAGTGGAAACAATGCATGTTTTGTTGATATTTCATTACAAATCAGTGAACATGATCCTAAAAGTGTAGCCTTAAGCATTCACTCTGAAAATTTTGAGCATGATCTATGTAGTGATGAATTTTCTTGTGATGAGAATCATGATGAGGTTGAGGTTTTTGATTGCTTCTCTGAGGACTGTAATTGTTCTTTTGAGGATGATTTAGAATCATATTCCTCACATGAAGTATGCAATGATATAAAAGCTCATGATGTCACTTGTCCACAAATGAAGGAACAAATTGCATGTGATGAATACTTGGGATGTAGTCCAGGTTTTCTATCAATGGAGCATGTTAATTATGTGAGTCATGAGGAATTTGAAGATAAACATGTGTGTGTTCAGTATATTGATCATGAGCATAATGCTAAATATGATAAACATGTTGATGAATGTGCTTATGCCCTTGCTTAGTGCAGGGCACCATAGGTTTTAATGAAGAAAATTGCTAAGTATTAGTATTTTGGTAGGATGAAGTCATGAATTCATGTTTTTTTATTGTAATAAGGTCCTTGAGACCATTTATCATGTTGTTAGTGGTTAAGAGTCATTTTGGAGTCAATTGGGTAAGTGTTTGTAAATGTTGCAAAAAGTTGCAAAAATTGTCAAGCAACTTTGCATTTTTGCATTGTAGGGGAAGTTGAATGGTTAGATGTTAGTTTTTGGTTGGAAACTGATTATTTATGCTTGGTAATACTTTAAAAAGAATGTGTGAACGTTGAGAAAGAGATTGATGATGTAAATTTGAAATTTGAATAACAAAGACTCCATTTTCTTGCGTTTTGGAAGCTAATTTGCTGCTACAATGACTTGTACGGCCTGGTATAGCCTAGAAATGGTTTGAATTTTGTTTCATTTGATTTGGAATTGAATCTTCTAACTGTTTTTTTTGGTTTCATTCAATTTCATTAATATTTGAGGAAGTTAGAGTAGATTTACTGAAAACTAGTTGAAACCCTCATTTTTATGAGTTTTGTTAGAAAATCATGGATTTCCCCTCATTCCACCATTAAATAAATCTAAAACCTTATGTAATGAGGTTATAAATGTTGTAGGAGCAAGGGAGGAAGATTAGTGAAGATTTGTTGATGCCTTAGGCTGAAATTTCATGTTTTCAGGCATAAAATGTGCAAATGAGTTAGGGTTTGTAGAAAAAAAATTGGGAAACAATTTGTAATGATTGGAAATGTTTAGGAAGGATATTTGTGACATGTTTGAGATATTTTCATGGATTTTTGAGGTTGGAGTTGTGAAAACCTAGTTGTTAGCCATTCAAACAAGCCTAATTAGGCCTCTTTTAAAGCGTAGCAATAGAAATTTGTAGGTTGTGTTCCAAAACACCCCCACTTGAAATTGATATATGTTGTTAAAGAGGATAATGGGTATATAAATCTACAATTGGTTTATGGGTATGAGGTCTGGTTGGGAAATTAGATAGAAAAACCCTGTTTGCTGCCCTACAAGGCATAGTGTCAAATTGTGAAGAAATTCATTTTGTTTGTGGTGTAAAGACTTTGGCAAAGAGTTGATTGAGTGAGTTTGATCTTTGATACCCTGTTCTGCATCACTGATCCTCATGATTTTTTATATGAAGCAAAAATGGAAATGTTTGTGATACATGAAGAAGATGAAATAGGGGATTCATTTTGGAATGATCAAGTAGTACATTGTGATAAGTATATGGGTCTAGAATCAACATCATTACCCATGGATAATGTTGAAGATCCTGTTGATTCATATGAATTTAAATTTTCAAATTGTGTTGATATTGCAAAAATCCTTGACCCATGTGTAGAGCAACCAAGAAATGAAAATAATGGTGAATTCCATGTTAGTAAGTGTGAAATTGAGTACAATTGCTTGTTGTTTGATGTTCCTAATCTTCATAGTGTGAACATGGACATGTTTTCATCCCATGTGAAAATAATTTATGTGAAAGAAAATGAAGATTCTAGTTCTAGTGCTAACGAGGAAATTTCATATAGCAATGAGTCTTTCACATTTGAGTCAACACACATACCAACTGATACTGCACATGAAGTTACTAGTGCACATGGGTGTCTTTCTGCTGCCCCTGTTGATGCTGAATTGCTTGAGCCTACTTTTGAGGTATTTCGCATTAAGATGAATGATGATGTGAAGAATGAATCAGAATATGTTATTAAACCTGAGATGGGTGCATTTACTCATTTCCTGGATGTTAATGATGTATATGATCTCCATTTCCATGACACCAAAGTGTGTTATGATATACTCAAACAAAAATGCCAAAAAAATTTCCCATGTTGCAGTGATCAATAAAAGGATGCTCCAGAATATGCATCTTTTATTTTTGACATATTCGAAGATGATTTTCATTGTGTACAACAAGTTGTTTATGAAAGTTTTAGTTTCATGTGCAAACTGAATATGATGTCAAAGTTTGTGATGCCAATGATCAAGTGGAATAAAAATTCTTCACTTTTTCAATTCAATCAGATAATCTTGAATTAGATTAGGTTAATGAGCAGATTGGTTGTATACATTACAAATGCATGGATTTCAAATGGGGATTGATTGTATTTTTTAGTTAGGCACATTTTGTGATGATGATGATGATAGTTTTGGAAATATAGCATGTATGGTTGATTATGCTAATCACAATGGAGTTAATTGTTGGGAAGTCCCTACTAGAAATGTTGATCCACTTCAGACAACAGAAAATAAAGTTTTTGACAGGGGTAAGAATTGATTTCCCCTTTTTTCATTTTGTGGCCTAGGGTCATCAAATGAGGTAAAAAAGGAGGTTGAATAAAGGAGCAGTTTTAGAGCGCCCAATGGACTCAACATTTGGTCTACTCCCTAGAGATCTGGATTCTTGCTATGCCCATAAGGGGAATACATCCCTATTTGGAGCCACTGTCGAGACTATCAAATTTTGCAAATTTGAAATATGCATTTTAAAAAAATTTCCCTTTGCACACTCAGAAACACCCCTAAAAAATCTGCCCAAGTGTCCTACTTTGGAGGGTCATAATTTGGAGCTAGTTGATTTTCAAGCCAAACCCCTTGGTGAGCATATTTAGTTGACATATGGTAACATGCATGTCATTTTTCAACTTCCCATGATGATTTTTGAAAGGGTTTTGAAAAGCAAAGCTGGAGGGTTCTAGGATTATTTTGTTGTTTCCAAACTCTGTCCTGCGAAGTGGCCTCTTGTTCAAGCTGATATTTCATAGTTGGATGATTGTCATGATGAAAGGATTATTTCCCTACATTATCCCCACATTTATATGCTCCTTGGTCTGGTTTTAGAGCCTCATGAACAGATTTGATATTTTTTCGAGATCAAAAGCAAATGCAGTTTGTCTTGATTTTACATTTGCATTTCCAGAAATGTTTCAAGGTGGTCAACTTTGACCCCTAATATCTCATGAAGAATGTGGATTGAAGGAAATCCCTTTTGCACACATACTCATTGGACCTAAATGAGCTTGTGTTTCCATTGGCAGCTCGCCAGGAGTTGATTTGATTTTTTTTTGAAGGGGTGATTTGGTGAGCCATGATTAGTTTTGAACAGGTGCAGTTGCAGAAAAGTTTCATTGAGAAATATTCACATTGAATATCTTGCACCTAATGATCTATTTTGTTGAGCCATTTGTTTAATTGTATTCTTGGTTCAAATGTCTACATGTCTATGAATTTTCATGGCTCAGGAGGTCATTTGACTAGCTTCCCGGGGCAATTTCGGAGGCCACTTGACCTGTTTTGACTACAATACAAAGTTCTTGAAAATGGAATATGATGGTTACCCAGTTCATCTTTTCACCTCATATGCATTCAAAATCAGCATTAGATCAATTAAGCATGAATTTTGTTTCAAAATGAAAAAAAATAAGTCGGGCCCACATGGGGACCCGACATGCTTTGCATAAGTATGAAAGTATAAGTGCTACATTGTGGCAATCACTTCAAGTAAATTGTTTTGAATTCAAGCATAAGGAAGTGTGTACAAACGTAATTGTTTTCAAGAGTTCAAATGCAAAGCAAAGTCCATTTTATGTTCAAGTACATGGATTAAGAGGTGAGTATAGCTCAAGCTTGTGAGGGAAGCCATGTCCGTAAGAAAATAGTTATGAAGAAGGTGGCGCTTTACTTGAACTTACCATGGGATAATATCACAACACTATTTAACCCTGTTTGGTTGTTTGAAAAGCTATATGATGGTGGTGGGAAAACAATCTGCCTGATCGAGAAAAATCATTTGAAAAGAAACCCTTGTTTAAGTTGTTGTCCCTTCATAATAGTTGGTTATTAAAAGGGCTTTGTTTCAAAAATGTGAAAATTAAGAATGGCTTACAACTTAGAGAGTGCATTCTTTCGAGCAACAATAATATTTGTTGTGCTTTTACAGTAGATGGTGTTATATTGGATATTCATGGAATGGTAGAACAAAATTTTCAACTTCATGGCTTGGTCCATATTCTTTCCCAGCAAGTTGAACAAAGGCAACAAGAGCTTAAAGAGGCATTTGGTTCTAGCTTAAAATGCAAAATGATGAGGCTGTCTCCAAAGTTTCACTCATTTCAAAAAGGGTCTAAAGAGCAGTTAGGCATGATAGAATCCCTCCATGGAATTTTGGGAATATATAGAAGGCTTTGTGAGGAGGATAGTGTTTGACTTGAGCTATCATGGGATAAAGTCACACTACTATTTGATCTTGCTGAAATGTTTGAACAACTACGTGATACTAAAATATATGGTTAGCAAAGGAGGCCCGAGTGTTGTATTAAGAGGACGTTACATTTTGATAACATCGTTATACACATAAGCATATACACATAATGGTATAGTGTCCAAAATTGTGATCAATGCATGTTGAAAAATGTTGGTGTTCCCATTTAAGCAGACAATGTGCACCCACATATACATATAACGGTTTTGTTGAAAAGGCTTTAGAAATTTCCAAGCGAGTGCAATGGGAGGGATGACTTGCGCCTGCAGTGAAAATGTATCAATTTTTTTTGAGGAAATTCTATGATTGCACACAACCATGTAATGTTTTTTTGTGAATGGGACGCCATCATCTAAATGGGAAAGGTTCGTAATCAATGGGATAAGATCGAACTTAGTCTGGAGTTTATTAGGGAAGGCTTATGCTGCGAGTAAAGGGAGCAGCCATCGCACAAGTGAAAGTGGGAAATTGCTATTGTATAATGTTGGCAAAAATTTGAAGAGGACATTTGGCTTAAAGTATAAGAAACACCAAGATTTTGAAAGGAGGGATCTCCAGAACTGTGTAGCAAGAGGAGGGCTTCATGGAACAAGTTAGTATAGTTTGTAAAGGCCTGAGAACAATGCATAAAATGTGGCACATAGACCAAGGAATGTCTACGCTGCTAGATGAGCCTCCATCGAGGCTGCTATGAGAGAAGTTAGTTTGATGTTGCTAATGAAATCTTTTACACAGGGGCATGCTTTCATTCACATGGTCCCGATGAAAAGGAGATAGCATGGAGGTGCCATTCGAGCTAGTTGAAGAGTGATCAATCTGATATTGCCAAAGAAAGGTGAGTGCAGGTTTGAAAAGGCTACTATAGGAGGCATCTTTGAGATTTTTGAAGCATTATGTAAGAAGGGTTCGAGTTTGTTGCCAAGGACGATTTGCATAGGCAGTGAAAATGTATCAAATTTGTTTAAGGAATGTTGATTGCTACGCATTATGCATCCATTTGAGTTTGTTGAAAAGGGTATCGACATTATATTGAGGAAGTTGTAGGTTGACTACCATAAACATTGGCTTGGTCACCATGATCAATGTGGAGCTACAGAGAGAACAAGTTAGGGTAACCCAAAAACTATGAAACTTGAAAAATAGGGTTTCATATCGCCCATCGCCATAATGGTCTCCCTTCTCCAACTTTGTTTAGCGAGCAGTGGTGTTTTATTCTATTTCTTGCCCGTCGTCGTAAGTGATTTCCCATGTCCCACTTCTTCAGCGAGCAGCGATGGTGTGATCCTTTATCACCCATCACAATAATGTGTTTCAAAATTCTCTTTGTTTTAGCGAGGCGCGATAACTATTGAGAGGGAAAGAGTGTGGTGGACCCGATAAAAATTCCCAAGGCAAAACATTTAAAAATTAAAGTGTCTGATAAATGATTAATTAGAGATGACACAGTAAAATTTGTGTTTGCCTAGTAAAATAGTCTTTAAAGCCCTCATTTAAAATCCAATATTTTAAATGAATATGTAAATATAGAATGCACGGGTAATATCTATTTTGCCCCAAAAGATGATTCGTTTAAATCTTTATCATCTTAAAAAGATGTGTGAGAAAATATAAAGTGGTGAGTGTAGAGGCATGGGTAATGTTTTGCCTAGGGAGTAATTTTTTAAAGTCTTCACATTTGAAAATGCTTTGGGTGAAAATTGTAAAAGGGGAAAAAAATTAAAGTGCAGATAAGTATTTTTAAAACGACCCAATAAATTATTTCAAAATGTGAAGACAAAAGCTTTAGCAGGGCAAAATTATTAAAGTGAAAGCTCATGGTTTAAAAGGTAAAGTATTTTTATTGTTGGGAAAATAATTTTAGTGCATAGATAAATACTTTATGGCCACATAAAAAAATTTAAAAGGCCCTCCCAGGTAAATACGAATATTTTATTTGTTGGGAGTGGAATTATAAAGTGCAACATGGTAAATTAAAGAAAAACAAGTGCAGAGTTAAAAGGAGCTTTCATGGGAGAGAAACATTTTTTAGTTGCGAGATAAAAATGGAGATGAAATGAAGATAATTGTCCCTGAAGAGGGGAATTTTTTTTTTGAAGAATCGTGATGAGTGCAAACAGATATTTTCTCAACTACAGGGGAAAAGTTTGTTTTTTTCCAAATGACGAGAGATGAGAGAGGCTTTTCTAGTTTCTTATTGTTGATTAATGGAGGATGAGGTGGCCAGGTGTCTTCCACGAATTGATTTTTGGGAATCCTCTGTTTTCTTCTTATTCTCATTCTTTCTCATTCTTGGGGGGCTCCATTTTTTGAAAGTTCTGCAAGGCAGGCAAAAGCTCTGCAAAAATTGTAAAGCTATGGTGAAGTATGACCATCTGAATTTTTTTTGTGTTTTGAATTGAGTTTCATGAATATATTTTATTTTGTGTCTGTCTCCATGGCTGAGATGTAATACTCTTTTGAATTTAATAATCAAAGATTATTTGGATTTTTTCATGCACATTTGTTGCATTTGAGTTGCAGTTGTTATTGCTTTCTGTTTAGAGAATGGTGTAATTTCTTTAATGAATGTCAATTGCATTCGTTATTGCCTATTGCTCAAAGGATAGTGTAATTGCTTTAATGAACGTAACATGAGTATTGTGTTTCCAGATGGATTTCTAAGAATGGTCATATGATAAATCTTTAGTGGTTTTGTTATCATAATGTGATAACATTTTCAAAGATCTTCATAACATGTTTAACAATGTAGGATGGAATGTTAGTTATATGACTTTGTAGCCTTTCTCTTGGCACTGGTCAAGCCTTGTGCATCTTCTGTTTCCAGTTTGGTCCCAAATCTTAAAATAAAAAAAAACCAATTCAATTCTATTTTCTGAGTTATTTATTTTTTCCATGTTCTACATGCTGGTTAATGAAATTCACCCAATGTCTTATCCAATGTTGAGTGATATTTTATGTTTCTTAGCATATTATTGTGAGAGCATCATCTACTGAGCAATACCCTATTAAGTGTGTGTCTAAATCTTTAGGTGTTGCTAAATGGTCACCCCCTAGGTCGTACAGAGCCTGAAGTGTAGTGGAAATGTGTTCTAATCTCATTTCTTGTCAATTGGCCAAATCCTACACTAAGTCTTAGTATGAAGTGTGGCTTCCTTCTAGGATTTAGTGAACCGGTCGATTTGGAACACCAACACGATCCATTCGCCCATGGGCGAATGTGTCTCAAATCAGTTTAGAGAAATCACTTTTGGTGACTAGTACATATGTTTTTACCCTTCTCATATTTGCGTTTTATTTTTTGGTTTTGTAAATATTGAGTTTAATCTTCAAGTTTCAAGTGTTAGATTGCATTTTGGTGTTGATTTTCTATTTTTAGTTTTTCTCCCTAAAGTGTTGTTTGACCTTGACCGTTGTCCTTCGGTCATAAGGAAATATGAAGATTCTCACTTTGACTTGATTCACCGACTAAAGGTCGTTAATAAATTCTTTGTGGGGATCTCATTTCCTAATGAAATAAAGGAGAATAGGTCCCTCATCTTTCATCAAGATCATTTTGGAGAACCTACCTATTTTTCAGTATGAATCTTATAAAAATATCAATAAGAGTGTTAACTTGAGAGATTGAGACATTGAATGCAAAAGATGAGTTATAGGAATTCAATATGAAATGAATGGATGGAGATATGATAGTTGGGTAGCAATTTGGATTTGTTCCATAATAGTTACCACTAACCTGGATAGGTAGTAGGTAGTAGTAGTAGGTAAAAAAATTATCCAAAGTACCCACAAAATCACAAATTATCATGAGACTCTAGCACATTGTGCTAATGTCTAGAATGTTCCAACTCTAGAAAGGGAATATCATACAAAAACACAAGAATAAGGTAGTTGTAACATTAGTTTGGAAAAAGGATTATAGGAGGTAAGGCTTTGATGCCATGGGAAAAAAGGCTAAGGTGAGGGTTAAATGGACCTTAAAACACACTAAGAATATGGAGACTAAAGTGAGTCCAAAATATAATACAAAATTGTAAATGGTATGTCATTTTTTTCATTATAAATTGACACCCCCCAAGGTCAACTTGACAAAAAAACCATTCACTTTACAAGAGGTTTAAAAAAGGTGTTAAGAAATTGGGTGCAAGAAAGGCTAGGGACATGGTTGGGCTTCGGGCTAAACACCTAAAATGGAGGATGAAATCCTCACTCGTATTATAAAAAATATTCAACAACATCATCCAACATGGGTTCCCAATATATTGGGTTGCCTTCTTGGAAAAACCCCTCTTTAAAAGTGAGGATGTTAATAATCCTTCCAACTATCAAACCAACATGATCAATCCTTTGCTTGCAAAATTGTTTGGTATCATGTTTAAATATAGAATTAACAAGTGGGTAGAAGAAAAAGGAAAATAGAGCAAAGAGGCAAGGGTTCAAACCAAAGCACTCAATAAATGATCATGAAAACACTTTGAGGCATATCATTGAAAAAGTATAGAATGAGAAAGAGGAATCTTATTGTTGTTTTGTCTATTTCAAGAAGGCTTTTGACATGGCTCCCAAAAATAATTTTGGTGTAAACTAAAGTATCTTGTTATACCAATATAATTTAGATAGGTTGTATATGTTGGGAAAATGTGTTTTAATCTTGCAATTACATAAGGTACTATTGATACGTTGGCAACGAGGGGTGCAAGGGGGTTCCCCCCGCAAGGGTTCTGGGGAGATCATCCCCTCGACGGGGATTTGAGGGCCGCACACCTTAGCGAGGTCTCAGGGGAAACACCCCTAAAAGAAAAATTTTATGTATATTTTATTATTGTAAATCTAGACTTTCATCATTAGGTCTTAGATCTAACACCCAATATTTTATTATCTTGACTTGTCCTAGAAGAAAACCCTATTTTATAAGGGAATTATATTAAAATTGTGTATCGTGATGTGTTCTGAGAGTTTGATAGCGGTTGTGTTGCCTCTGGATCATTGGTTGGTGATACTCCTATGAGAACATTGCTCTGCAAGTATATTGTAATCTTTGTAATTTTTGAATAATATATTGGGTGGCTTTTGGACTGTGGGGATTTTCTCTCGAAAGGGTTTTCCCCGCGTAATTCATTGTGTTGTGGTATGCAAGATATTTATGTTTATTTTTTGTTTAAGTTTTTGTAACTGTTGAAAAAATCTATAATTTTTTGCATTATCCTCCTCTCAAGATTAGTGTAGGAAGTTGTTCTGATACCTTAGCTTCGTTACAATACATCATAACTCAAGAAAGTACATCAAAAAATTTAGGAGTTACATTAGTGTTAAGCAAGGTTGTTCATTATCTCCTACACACTTTGGCTTTTATATCAACAAAATTGAAGAATCTCAAAAGTGGGGATGGTGTCATTTTGGGGAATATGTCATCAGGATTCTCTTGTATGTCAATGATCTTATTTTGATTGCTAAGTTTGTTTAAGGGTTACAAGAGCATTTGTTTTCCCCTAAGTAATTTTACAAAAATATAGTATGAAATTTAATATTAACAAAACTAAAATCATGATCTCTATCAATGGAAATAAAAAATTAGTTCAACTTTTTATTTTCAACTATTATAGAGGAAGTGAAAAACTAAAAATACCTTGGCATTGACTTCAACAACAAGCTTATTTGGAAAATTGGTAGAAGGTAAAGAAATTTGGGAAGTTGGAGAGCACTTTTTTCCTTTCAAAATAGATGCAAAGAGGTAGAGTATGGGATTAGAAAACTATTCAAACTCTATTTGGTCTATTAGTAATTTTGGTTATGCTTTATTAATGTGAAATATGGGCCGGTAGTACTTTAGACACCAAATAGATGCATATAGAGAGAGAATTGAAAAATACATGATCATAAGTAAATACAAGTTAAAAAAGTTAGTCCTCTATGAGATTCTTCTAGTTGAAACAAGTGTGATTCCTATTAAAGCCATTTTTATGGTGGAAATTTTAAGATATATAAAAAAAGAGTAGATGGAAGCAAATAATTGGCACAATGTTGTCTTTAAAGATGCCTTGACTGAAATAAATAAGTCATGGATGAAGCAAAAATATGGGTGTATGAAAAAATGGTGCATTCACTTGGATGACTACCCGAGTAATAATAAATAAATAAACATATTTTTGTAGATAAGTTTCACAAGTCTATGTAAGAAAAGATGTTAGGGAGAAAGAAAAAATTTACTTTTGGGAATTTAACCTCAATTTGAACCATCAACAAAAATCCTATTTAGAAGCCAAAAACCTTTAGAGATTAAATACTATCATTGTATAATTGAGGATTAAATCATCTAATCTTTGGTGCAAAACAAGTAGATGGAAAAGGTAAAAAGAGGTGTGGGAAAAGAGGGTTTGTGTATTTTACACAATTGAGATTGTTGAAATGGAAAAATAATTTATTTTGTATTGTAATGCTTACAAATACATCCTATTTAAGTACATAAGTAATTGTGTGAGGGGGAAAATCTAAGCGTATAAACAAGATAATTGCAATGAAAAGAAGCTAATCTAATTCAAAATAAAATCTAGATTTGTTCCTTCACTCACAAAATGAATGATTAAGAACACTGAATTCAAGAAAATGTAAATGAAATAACACAAGAACAACTAAATTCACTATACTAAATTGTTACCCATCTCATGGCTAAGTGTATTCATGAAGATGTGGTTGCTCGTATTAATGTGAAGCCTCCATAGTTGCGTTGTGAGAGCTTGAAGAACGTGTGTTGATCAAAGATACGTGTTGATGTCAATGGTGATTAGGATCTCAAAAGTTCTTCATTGTGCAAAATAGGTTGATTCTTCTATCCTTTTTTTTTGTGAGGAAAGAGATTTGTTATATATAAATTGTGATTTAAAATGGCTGATCAAGACTGTGTAGTAGAATATCTTGACCGATGGTTGAAAGATGTTGAGAGGATTTATATGGGAATAATCTATGCAAATTGATTGCATGATTAGTGTAATTGAGGAATAGATTGATCAGTTAGGAATATAAATTGATCAGTTAGGAAATAGATTGAACAATCAGTGATTCATAATTTGCTTAATCAGGAAAGTGGTTGAGAATGATTAATTAATTGATTTAATTAATTAATTCTTTTTAGAGTTGAACGTGCAAATCAAGTTTGACTTTTGCAAACAAAGTTGCATTAGTTTGATTTGATTTTTTATAATGTTTTGAATAGTTTATTCAAATTATTCAAATTTGGAGGGAAAGTGAGTTAATTAAATTATTATGATTTTAATAATTCAATCGACTTAGGGGAATAAAGTGAATTAGCAACATAATCAAATAATTGACATTATTTAATTAATCAGAGGAATAAAGTTAGATTAGGACTTTATTAAATAAATGAAATTTATTTAATTGGTCAAAATTGATGAATAAGTGAATTAATTAAACAATGTATTATTTAATTAATAGAGTAAATTAGGGTTTTAGGATTTTATTAAATAAATGAAATTTATTTAATTCATCCAAATGATGAAAAAGTGAATTAATTAAATAATGTCGTATTATTCAATTAATAGGAGAAATTAGGGTTTTGATGCTTTTGATGTGAAATGTAGTGATATTTGATGATAATGATGTTGATGATACAAAAATGTCATTTAAGGTGTGTGATAGGTGTTAGGTCAATTTCACATGTCTACATTTTTCCCCTCTTTGAGACAAAGTACTAGTTGCTTTGTTTCAAAGATTCTGATGTTAAGATCAAGTTTTTGAAAAAAATTATAAGCCCCATTGTGCTCTAGTAGTTAGTGGAATGATGGTAAGACTCTGGGCTGCCCCCTTGAGAGGTTGGCCGAAAAAGTCAGTTTGGAGGTCAGGCTCCTGATATTGTTCTATTTCAGTTCCGATGTGTAGACGACGAAAAATCAAGTCTATAGGTCTTTCGTTGCTCATTCAAATGTTCATGGGAGCTCCTAATTTTACCCTATGAAGGTTTCCTAAGTAAAAATTAGGGTTTTAGGGGGTTTAAATAGGTAATTAGGGTTCTAATGACCTCATTTACACTTTGAGCCTATAGTGATTTCTTGCCTCTAGTTTTTTTGTTTTGTCAGTTGTCGAGGAGCTATGGTGAGGATTCAGGCTGCCCCACATCACATGGACTTGGTGCAAGAGTTTGGAGGACCTGTAGGCATCGGTGACATGATATGTACTCTCTCGATTTTCATTTTTCGTCTTTCCATATTTTTGTAATTTATGCACAAAGTCAAACTAGTCAATAGCGTAGGATTTAGGGTTTTAGCACTTTCGCATCGGTTCTGGTGCTTTTTCCTCATGAAATAACTCACTTTTTCCTTTTCATTGTGCACTTGACTTCATTTTGCGCTATTAATCTCAATCTTTGGTTTTTTCATAAACTTTCATTTTTGAATGCTTACTTTTTGTTTTCTGCGCTCTTGTCATCATTTTTTGCCATTGAGAAACTTTTACGCTTTTGATTTTGGCACCTTTGAAATTTTTCATCACTTTTTCCTAAAAAGTCCTCGCATTTGCCTTTTTTCATTGCTTTTGTTAAGTTTCATCGCTTTTGACAAAAAAAAATTGCTTTTGACCTCGTGGAACCCTATGTCAACTTGTTCATCATTTTCGTTTCGTTTTGCATCTTCAGAGCGAATCCTTAACATTATGGGTTTAATGATTGCTGGTGGTCCTTAAACCACTTTAGTCAAGGGAGTGATGATCACGAGATCTATTTGATTTGATCGCGGGCTTTGATGTTTTGGAGCGATATTTTCTAGATGCGATCAAGCTATGTCACATTTGTTACATGCCCCCCATTTGATGTCATAGTGCAATGATGATCACACTTGTGGAGAGGTGGCATTCTGAGACCTTATCCTTCCATTTACCTACTAGGGAGGCCACCATCACTCTTGAGGATGTGTGGAGGATCCTTCGTCTACCCATTCACGAAGAGTTGGTTACCTATCATGTTCGTTGGGGCACCCGTGCTATGTGTCGTGTTCTAGGTGTTAGACATTTGGATGTTTGACAGTCAAAGATAGATTTATCTGATTTTGTTGGTGGTGTCGATCATGTTTCCCTTGTTCTTTGTGGTTTGGTTTCGGGGCTCATTGTTCCTGATAGATGGGGCCGACAGTTTCCTGTGGGATGGGGTTTATGCATCGAGCAAATGTTCAAACATGACACCAGATATGCATGGGGTCATGTATTCTCGCCCACCTATACAGAGATATGCATGAGGTTGCATATCATGGTGGGAAATCTATTTCCACCGGTGTTTCTCTTCTCCATGTATGGGCCTAGGAGCATATCTCAGTGGCTCAGCCTAATGGTATATTAGATCACACTACTGAGGATCCTTACTCTTATTGTTACAGAGATTTTTTGCATTATACATTGATTGGACAACTTTTCTACTGGCACCATGTATTTGATGATATGTCAGGTTTTGTATGGAGACCCTATATGGACTGTGAGGTGTGGCCTAATGATCAAGATCATTTGGTGTATTGCAAGTAGACCAGGTGGCTGATCAGGCGTACACACTCTCTTTTGGAAAAATATCTTCCTGACAGGGTTTGCAGATAGTTTGGGGAGTGATAGGGTCGATTCCCAGATGCTTATGAAGCTTAGTTTGGTTGGACCACTAGAGAGGTCCATGTTTGGGATTTGCAGGCTAATCAAGATGTTGCTTTTGCTTCATTTAGAGATCTTTCCCCAGTCGGATGGGGGTTGGCTAGTAGGCTTAGTGGATCCAGGTACCACTCCCAATTATGATTAGTGGTGGGCATGGCGTGTGCCATTGAGATTTACAGATCCTAGCGGTGATCTCACAGTTGATAGGGAAAACATCACAGGTCGTTGTGGGGAGTGACAACATATTAAGGTCCTAGCAAAGTAGCTTGGTAGGGCTCGATAGGATGGTGCCCAAGGTGATAAAATGCAAGATCAGGGATAGGTTTGAGGTCCTCCACCACCTAGGGATGGAGGTGCACAGTTAGCTATAGAGATAGGGTGGAAACAGGCCGTAGAGGCACTGATTATTACATTGAGAGTGAAGAGAGATTCTGCTTGACAGGAGCAAGATGGTTTTAGGGCGGAGTGAGACACAAAGATTGGGTGTCGTCTTGTTGCCAAGACACAGTTGTAGGTCATTACTACTAAGCGGGATAGTCTGAGGATGAAGCGTGACAATCTTCACGCTGAGCAAGATCACTTGCTACAGAGGGCTACCTATTATTAGACGTTGTATGATGCCTTTGTTCCTCAAACACAATGACAATCATAGTTTGGAGAGCCTAGTGTTGCAGGGGGTGGTGCCGAGTCAGGTAGGCATTCTATCAAACAGCTAGATCCAAATGGTGATTTGTAGCTTGGTCTCTAGAGTTCTCTTCTTCCTGCTGGGGAGTGTTATATTTATACTTGATCTTTATGAAGTTGTTATTCAAAGACTTATATTGTAGGCATGATTTTGTATATATTCATCGACCTAGTCGAGGCCTCATATATATGTATTATTTTGTATTATCCTATCACACTTGTTTCCATGATGATGATGTATTATGACATTCTCATTTTTTTATGATGATATATATGAGATATACCTTCTTCTATTTGGCTTCATTTTATGTGATGATCATGGATGACGATGTATGATGATGTATGTTGATATATGTTTTTGTACTTTTCTGATGTATACATATGGTGTGGATGGATGAATCATATATTGTTTCATATGATGTTTTATTATGTATATGATGTATGGATGATATATGATATATGATGGATGTATGCCTTATACATTATACATGATATTTTTATTGCTTTATTATCATCATGATATGTATTGATGACATTTGTGGATGCATGATGGACATGGTACTAACGATATTTGTTTTTGAAAAATGATTTTTAGTTAGAAGAGATGTATGATGGGTAGAAATTTTGATGTTGTTAGTACTGATGAATTGTTTTCGCTTTGCTTGGAGGCTTCACATTTTGAAAAATCCTGTTTGATGTAGCAAACAGATACAATGCACTAGGGTATTAATGACCAAGGTGACTTTGTATCCATTGTGTGGACTTTGATTTGACATACAAAGAATATTCTTGCTCATACCAGACATAGAAAACTTTATTTAAAATATATAGTTGGGTTGTGTTAAAAACCTTTTGGACCAATTATACAGAGAGGTATAGGATACCTAACATGCAACTGCTACATGAATTTTCCAACATAACTTCCATACACTCAATAAAGCAAGTATTCACCATAGTACTATATTACAAAAACAACTTACAAACAACAAACTGAAATGATGCTCAATTTTCCCCATTCCTTCTTCTCTAAATCCTTATGGACATCCTTGAGAGATCCGGGAATGAGTCAATAAAATAAATTGAAAAGATAAAACTATAAAAAGATAAAAAACAAAGTTGCAGTATCACTTGGCATATCTATTTTGAGGTTTAAGGCTATTATCTATTGTTGATCATGTCTATTGTAGGAACGGATCCGTTAAGGCATATCTCAAGATGTTGTTGATGAATTGTCAAAATGATAGGTAGTTGATACTTTTGTCATTATTTTCATCTGTTTGTAATCAAAGCTTTATGATTTTTTTTCTTGAAAGTTCTAGCTTTTTGATGTTTTCTCTGCTTTTTCATTGGTTTTGTCAAAGGGTGAGTGATGATTTGTTTATTATAGATGAAAAGCTTATTGCTGATTGTGATGATGGAGTTAGGTCTTTTTGATTTTTTGAGTCTTATGATGTTGTTTTTGTTGTTTTTAGGGGACTAACCTAGGGCCTCGGGGGCTCATCAAAGATAAGCCTTGCCTACGTTGTACACGTAGAGGCTCGTAGTTTTCTTGGTTTGAATGTCTTTGATCTTTTTTGTTTTGTGAATGTTTTTTTTGGATTTTTAATTTTTTGACTAAGTTAAAATAAAGCATGATAGAAACCTAAGGGGACTAACTTAGGGCCTCGGGGGCTAATTAGGGATAAGCATTGCCTATGTTGTATATGCAGAGACCATGTAGTTTGACCGGTTGAATCAAAGCATAAACTTGTTTTTGGGATTTGAAACAACATTGATAACTTGGATTGATATTTCACTTCTGTTTCTAAAGGATATGTTTTGGGAAATCTACTTGAACTAGTTGTGAGGTTCAAGAAAATTTTGATATCTTAGACTATTTGAGTGAAGGAATTCTAAACGATGATTTTGGTTTAACCCCTCACAATGCTTTACTCCTCCTAGGGTTTTTCACCTAAAAGGAGAAAGGGGATTGGATGGGGACCAAAATGCAAAGGTTTACACTCAAGAATAATGTTAATGAGATGTATTATGCCTAATTAAGATGTCCTAATGCTCTGATTTAAAAATGAAATGATTTAATGATGCAAAACCTAAGAAAAGTAGCTTGTTTGAAAACATAGTGTGATATGCAAAAAAGTTAAACAAATGCAATAAACGATCAAATGAAGACGTAAAACATGAACTATGCACCTGGAAATTGAGGATGAACATATTGAAGATTGCAGGAGCCACTGAAATCCTAGAAATTTGGACCTTTGAGGCAATTGGGACACTTAGGCTAGATTGGGCGACTTAGTCCCAAAATAGGGAATTTGCCCAAACTGTTTTAACCAAGGGTGTGCGAAAATGGTAAAAGTTTAAAAAGAAATGGGTGGGACAAGTCACACTATGGGCAACAATTACACTTTGAATTTTCTACCAAATCCAGAAAGTGGAAACAAAAAGCCCTGTCCACTCTGTTCTTGAATGAAAGCGAGATATGGATCTTTGAAAAACCTACAAAACAGAAGATAAATTGGTTTCTAATGGGGGTTTGCCTTGGTCAAACCCCTAGTTGGTATTTAAACTTTGTGGAAAATAAAATTTGCATAAACCCTAGTCTTAATTGTGTCTAAGACTAGGAAAAGCTGAAAATGAGATAAAACTCTATTCTAATGTGCTAGAATGAGGTGAATGAATGGCACTTGAGAGATGCAAGACTTCAATGCAAGAAACCCTACAACCCTTCAAATGAATGTAAAATGATATGTAGAATGTAATGCAAACCTTAAGTTTGAAGATAAGAAGAACATGGTAGATGGAATCACTTCAAAAACAAGTCATTAGGTGTGATTTGATGGCTAGTTGCATCTCTTCAACCTATATTTCTCCGTGATTCACCATAGGCATCCATGATCAATCTTTTGCAATGTGAGATCTTGAATAAGAAGTGAGATTGAAGACCTGCAAAACCCCTAGTTTTCTGCCCTAAAGCTTCAACTTTGCTGCAAAATGCTATTGAATCTTTTTGTGTAAGACACTTTTGCTCTTGACTTGATTTTTGCTTTTGTAAAAATGACTAGGAGATGTGAAAAATGACTTAAAATGTGTATTTATAAGAATCAACACCTAATTTTCTGATTATTTAAACCTAAGAGGCCGACATCCATTGAGAAATTAAATTGAATTAATGAAATTCTTGCTCAAAAGTGGAAAATATCCCAAAAGGGACTAAGTCGTCACCTTGGGTGACTTAGTCCCGCCAGGAATATTTTTGGTGGGTTTCATGAAATTTGAGTGGTTTTAATGATATTTGTCGGGATTATGGGTGAATTAGGCCTCAGAGTCCAAAATTATGAATATCAGGGGCCTATAAATGTAATTTTAAGGGGTGATTGATGGAAGGTGCCTAAAGCAGGACTTAGTTTTACCACAAAATTATCTCTTTCTCCAAGAGTATACAATTTTTGGCAATACAGGAATAATCCAAAGTTATTATTTTGTCTTTTTTATTATTTTTTGAATGTTTTTTATTTTCAATTTTTTTGACCATGATAGAATGCTCAAAGATCAAATCCACGACCAGCTTTGGGAATTTTCCCTTAGTTGGAGATAAGACTACTTTTCTTAATTAGTAACAAGCCATGGTTGGACACATGCTTTATTATGGGATGAATGGGTGGGTGTTGTGGATAGTACTGATAGATAATGATGCAAGTCTTATTCAAACATAACACCTGTTTGCTAGAACATTCACTATAATTTTGTTACCAATTTTTGCCTCGGCTTCGATTGGTGGAGCTATAGGCGAACATTGTTTATCTTAAGGTGAAATTATAGATTGTGTGATGTTGTTTGCATCTTTTATCATTATTCATCAAGTAATGATGGTGCATTTAAAAGAGAAGAATTAAATTTCGGTGCTATTCAATTTTCCAAAATTAAAATGAAGTATAATTGGGCATAAAAATAGAGCATTCTAGATTAACTTCATTATTTACAATAAAGATTCATATTATAGCTTCATTTGATTACCCAGAACTCCGAATGATATTACAACATTACATTGAAATGATTTTTCTTTTCAAATAAAAAGCATAAAAATGAAATCAATTATCCACACAAGTGCATGGATCTGTTGTCCGGTGTCATTAATAACTGCTACACTATATGGAAGAGATGAAGAATAATCACATGAAATGCTGAGCATAATCATGTTGCTAATTATGGGTGAGTGGAGCATTGAAGTGGTGCACCTTTGTTTACTCGAGCTCAAATTGACCTGTAAGAGAAAAGAGGGAGATGTCAAAGGCTCCGATTATGAAGAAACCTATATGAGTCACCAACAATAGTGCAGCCTACTATCAATCATACACTGAAACAATCAAAAGTACGGAGAAGAAATGAGCTAAGGAGAAACATCAACATGATCACCATATTCTATTTTTTATACTAACATTGTTTGTTTCCTTGTGTATTTATAGGGAAAGTCATGAAGCTGATCATTATTTGAAGACCAAGCATGTGGAGAAAAAGAAGATCCCACAAGGGTAGAGCTTGGCATGTTGCCCTTATTCATTGCAAGTGGGCTGATAAGAGATTGCATCCATCATATTCATAAAAAAGGAAATGATATACAACTAAAAGAGTAAAACAGAGTTCATCTTTCAAGCCATCAAACAAACTATTCGCTCATAGTAATCAAATATGTTTTTGAAAACTATAGGAGAAAAATGGGTTTAATCAACTTAATCAATTCAACTGAGTACAATACATCATTTTCGTGATTTAAATCACAATGTTATGTTTCTTATGAGTGAACAAGCATACATAATGCCTAACTACAAGAAGAATTGTTCAACAAAAGAGGACAAAGGTATGTATGAGTTTCAGATTCTGTTCATTTAGGAAAGGATTTGTAAATGAAATATTTTTTTGTTATGTAATAAAGACAAGTGAAAAGGTTTCAACTTCCATCTGAATAGTGGGAGGTGACAAGATTAGTACACTAACTAGTATATTTGATTAAAAGAAGTCCATGATTAAGCAAAGCAACCATTCTCATTTTAGTTGGGAATGTAGAAGGTTGCTTTATTTTAAGTCTTGCATTAGTATTATTTTGAAAAGAAATAGTTGAGATACATTGTTGAGGGAATTGTTTTGTCATGTTCCAAACTATATCTTCAAAGAATTTCAAATATTAGACAAAGAAAATAAATGTGAATGGATTTGATAAGGGTTCAGACACATAGAATTCATTTCTAGAATGATCAAAAAGTAATAAGACAACTAGTACATAGATAATAAATAGTGACTAAATTTAATCAATCCATGATCAAGTGCAGTCATTTGTTAAGGGGTGAAGCAATCAATTTGCTTGTAGGTACAAAAAAGAGTGATCATATGTGTTTGATACATCTTTTTGGATAACAGTGGAATGAAATAGTCCAAGAGTACACTATTTGTTGGAGTTTTCCTCCCCCATTTATCATGTATCTCAAATAGTGGTGCAGCAAGTAAAAGTCTGAATGAAAACATGAAGTGCATTTCTAAAGAAAAGAGAGGAGTGCATAGGAGCCTAAAAGGAATAAGTAATATTCAGATTTAAATAAAATAATTTAAGGATCTCTATGTACAGAGAGTTCAAAATAGCATGTCAATGATACTTGAAGCGTAAACAAAAGGTGCAAGAAGAACCTTTGAAGTGTAGATATATGGAAGTCTCAGGAAAAGTGAAACCAAAATATGATAGGAAATGATTCTAAATCTGAATCTATAAATGGATTTTCAAGATCTTATAAGTCCATGTGATAGTTTTCAATGCAATACAGACAAGTATGTGTATTCAAAATATTATACACCCAGAAAGAGGTTTGTTAAAGATGGGATTCATATAGCATTCCCATGGATGAGCTATAATATAATAGAGGTTGCATCTAGATAGACATATGATTCAGAATTTCAGATACCCATAATTTCAATATGCTTCAAGTTTTGTCTTTAGCATTCACATGGGGATTTTCTACAGAAAGGCACTTTCTTTATAAATATGATGGTTAAAATTCAGAATGTCACACTAGGGTTTCTAATCAAATGTATAGATTTTCACCATTTCTAGCCACCCATATCGGTATTTTATCAGAACAACAAAACAATTTGTTTTATCAACCCATATGAGAATTTTATGTGAAATAACAGGTATACAGATGGAATTTTTTTCTTGGGTCGAGCTTTAGAGAAAGGAAATACAGTTTTCACTCAAATCTCATGATACCCATGAGTTTGTCCTCAATAAATCTCAATATTGGAGACTTGAGGTCAAAAGACTCGAGCTCATGCATATCGGCCAAAAGGAAAAGTAATAGGAAATGTAAGGAGAAATCAAAAGCAAGCATGAACATGCCGAGGCCATAGTGATTTTTCTTGCTTTAAAATGAAGTAAAAGAATTTCAATACTACAAAAATCGTGCTTACCCATTGAAGAGCTCGACTAACTAAAGGAGAGGGTGAAGATTCTTGAATACACAAGCTACAGATTTAGCTCAATCATGGTGGCGCACTCTCAGGCAGAGTTCATTTTCTTTAGAGTGATCATTTGCAAAATGAAATCATTATTAGGGTTTGGCATCTTTTTCTCATGCCCTAATTCGAGCCAACCTTATGATTATCTGGAATATTCAGTCAATAGCACACGGGAATTTTGAATTAGGTTAAGCCTTGTATTGTGATTTATTAAAGTTTGAAGTTTAATATATGTTTGGAGGCTGAAATTCATATGCCTAGGTCGGTGTGTTAGGTCTTTAGGACTTATATTTTGTGCCTTAGTGAAATGTGGAGACTTGAATACCTTATGTTATTGTTTTGTGAGAAAAATGAGAGTATAATGTTGAAATATGTTATGACCTAGGGATGATTTTTGATCATTATCTACTTATGGTTTATGTTTTAATTGATTTTAGAGAAATCAATTGGAGATATTGATGAGAGAGTGATATATATTGATATTTTTATGATTTTTTAAGAAAAATCAATGCATTGTAAAGGAGAAATAAAACATATTTCTTTTTGCAAAGGATTTTCCAATCTTTTATTGCAAAAATAGATAAATTATAAAATCTGCAATCCTATAAAGCAGAATCGTAAAGCAATCTCTTATAAATTGTTTTATGATTTCTTGCTATTTTTAGTAGATTATTGT
>VDFB02001995.1:0-35624 GCA_007258455.2 Sequoia sempervirens
ATATTCCATCTATTGTAAATCCATCTTTAAATCTCAATAACAAATGTACAAATGACTCCACTGATGGAGTTATGCAATCTCCGTTTTACCCTAGCATTTGGTGATATGATACGATAAGGATGGGATATTTGTATATTAGTCTGGAATTCAATAGTTTATTGAAGTTTCTAGTACCTTTTTATTCCCTCAGTATGAGGTTGGTTTCTATCATCTCTTGGCTTGCATTTATTTCTTAAAAAATGTGTAAAAGCAGTTCAAAACTTCAAGTTCAATGTGTTATATGTTCCTCATTTCATTATGATTTCCTCGCTTCAATATTGGCGTTAGTTTTAGCATTTTATATGAAAACAAAACTTCGTCTACCTGAACACTCAACTGAACTAATGTGATTTAGATCTATGTTTTTGAATTCAAGAAGAAAGCTATCGCTATTACTTGTCCTATGTGGTATTGCATAAATCTTTTGTTTTGTTACAACATCTATTGAGAACATAATTATTTGATTAGGCTAGTATAGCTGGCTGTGGTCGATGCTATTACCTTCCTCTCACCTTATTTTATAAGCACTTCTTTTTCCAAATACTTAGCACCTGTTTATTTTATTGTTCATGGATATGATAAACATAATATTAAGTTAAATGCACTTGATTAAGAATGTAGATTTTTTGCTAAAACTGCAGGATTCACCTTGGTATAGTATAGCATCTTATTTTAGAAAGAAAATCTATCATGTGTTCTATGAAGATATGTATTGCACAGTAGATATTTGGGAATGAGCTTGTGACACATTACTATATTCGTGGTGATATTGGAATTATATTATGTATATTGTTGACATTAAGTAATCTACGAAATTCAGTAATGTTATTTGGTTGTTATCAATAATTCTTAGTGCCCAAATTGTTAAACGTTAATACTCTTTATTCTTTTGGAATATGAGTTATAGTATTGGCATTTAGAGTAATCAATTTGAGTAAGTAATTTCCTATTCATTTATTGCACATATGACTGCATCCAAATTGGTATTGAACAACTATTTTCTTAAGGAATTGAAGGAAAATTTATCAAATTCTATTAATCAATTCATAGAAATTAGTTAACTATTTACGATTTTTAGTGTGGGCATTACAAACAATGATATTGGGGTTGGTGGAGGATGAGAGAGTTTTTAGTTCATTGGTGTTTTTGAAATCAAAGTTAAGAAACAAAGTAGAAAAGAATTTGGAAAATTGCTTGAATTTGAGATGCAGGCCAAAGAAAATGAAGAGCGGAATCAGAATCAAGACGACTCTTTTACTTTATCTCAAGTTGAACATCAGTTTCAGGACCCTGACTCCATTTGGGAAATGTAAGTGAATTAATAGCTTTTAGGTATTTATATTGCATTTCATGAATTAGTTTCTATTGTTCCAAACTATAGTTGATGATATTTTATATTGTGATAAGTAACTGAATCATTGCACTTCATGATATTTTATTTTATATTGCACTTCATGAATCATATTCCAAACTATAGTTGATGATATTTTATATTGTATTCCATGAAATTGTGATATTTTATATTTTATATTATATTTAGTGGTATTGAATTTGATATGTGATTCTGCATCATTTTTAAAGAACAACACTTATCACACTACTTATAAATTCCTATTACATTCTCATTCACACAATCTTTGATAAATAAGATAATCCTTGATCACATTATTCATAATTCATGAAACAAGTACATAGGAGAGAAATGGTTTTGAATTTGAACCATTTTGTATTCAATTTCTAGTATTGTTATCAAAATTACATATGTAGACTGATTGGCTCAAAACCTAAGACAAAACTCTAAAATTTTCTATGTATCCCCTTTACAAAATTCTCTATGATCAATACAAAACAATGAACCAATACTTTTGGCCTTGAATTCTTTCTTATAGAAACGAAGGAGAAAAACAAGCTTCGGGCCATAAAGTACACATGTCCCTTCTCAATTGGATCGATACAAAATACATTCCCTTTTCAGTTATATTTGCATTTCCAAATGGAGGGAAATGTTACATGAGACAAAAAAAAAATTCATTTGTCAACAGAGATCATATTTCGCCTTCCAAAAGGCATCTTCAGGCTGATGTAGCAATATCCACATGCTCCAAAATTGTATCCACGTACACCAAATATAAAAGAGAGTAAAGCATAAAGTGTAGAAAAATAGAAGAGACAAAAGATCTTCCATGTTTGCATCCTTGTCACCAAATTTAAACTAGGGAGAAAACAATATTTTATCCATACTTTAGCAAAAGCCTAATCTATACTATTTCTAGGCTATGCATTGTATTTCTCCCATCTGTTACTCACCATATTTGCAGACTTAAGACCTAAAATTGTATTTCCCAATCCACATTACGACACTTATCATCGCTTTTCATTACTGAGAGGATACAACGTTTTACAATACTTCAACATAGGCTTAATCTGTAAATTTTTCAAGCCATGTGTTGTAATCCTCCTCAGTTGGCCATTGCATATCCAACAACTTCTATACTTTTGTGTTATGTTGGTTGTACCTTGCAGCATCAATTAGCACCCGACCTCTTTGACAAATGTATCCATCCTCATCTCTATTTCTGTCATATTATCTATGTTAGCATTCAACATAGAATAATCAACAAAAATCAACATCATCTTAGAATGAGGAAGCAGTTCTCCCAAATCTTGCTCCCATTTTGAAAACTCCTTTAATTCACCCTTATTATTCAATATCTTGGGCATAGTAAACCCTTCCATTACTTTGAACATTCTCAATTTATTCTAGAGTTGCATTCCCAAATTTCCATGAAAATTTATGATTTCATTTACTAAATCAATGGCCTTCAATAAATTAGGAATGTTGGTGGGAGATTTAGGGTCTTCCTACATCTGAGACATCATTTCTTTCAATGTTTCACCCTAGCACTCCACTTATTCCACTAAGTTTGGAATGTTTTCTAAACCTGCAAGTATTTCACATTTGCCTCATGAATATTTTTGTAAGCATCCCACACATTATTAACTTTATTTAGCAATTTTGTTACTCTATGTTTTAATACATCATCAAAAATATCATTAGCCACTTTGAATATCTCCATTTTTTCTTTCTTTGCTTGCACAAGTCCTGCCTCAAGCTCTGAGTTCTTAGTGATAGGGTTTCTCTATCTTGTGCTGAAAAATCTAAAGAAAAAATTGTTGGACAAGGAAAACCCCTAGATGTACTGGCAGTAGTGGCAAGTACCTTGTTGTGCTCATCCATCAGTTTATTTTACTTATCCAATATTTTTTTATAATTAGCTTATGTTATTTGGGTTGTGTCAACACTCAACATGGCAGCATGCATTGTCAACTGTGCAGCTGCAATAGCTGTAATTTTAGTAGCCATTTTAAAACCACAGCTCCAATCTCTTTCTCCATAGAATTTATCACTTTAGGCTTCCCAATATTTGGTGCCATAGACCAAATAGCAAGTGTATGTAACTTAGGACTAAAGCCCGAGCCAAAAAAATTGTTATAAAAAAACTCCTCAGAGATGGAGGCATCTAGATATTTCCTAATTGCTTCTAATGCAATGGATGATGACAGTTCCCATCCAGGCAACATTAGAATCCCACTTCCTTTGACTAGGTCTCTTGCACCCTGTGGTGACATAGTAGCAATTTCCTGCATTATTTTTCCTTCCTCCTCCTTCTCAGCTTCAACTTGCAAAGAAGGGTCAACCTTTCCTTTTGCCTCTTCTATTATCCTTTTTATATCAGAGTTTTTCAAATAGATAAAAAAATATTTGAATACTTTTGTTTGAAAAAAAGCATCATCACACATGAAATCATCACAAGCATTTATACTGACATTTTCATCCTTGGCTTCATTATACTCCCATTTTACAATTCTGCTAGGAGGAACATCAATATTGAAAGCATCTTCTTTAACAGGAGATGGGAATATTTGATCCACTTCCTCCTCCACTGGGATGTATTCTGCAAATATCTCAGGTGCATATCCTTCACCTCCTTGCTCTATTTTAGAATAAGTCACCAATGGGGTGACTGTAGGTTGTTTGCCTGTCTCCTTAGCTTGCACTTCAATGCATTGAGTAGAAGATTGAGCTGTTTGGCTCCTTATTTGTGCTTCATGATTTTGTTTGGCCACCATGGCCCTTATTTCAACTTGCTTAACCTTTTCAAAGAAAATTTTGTCTTCAAAATATCCAAGCATCAATTTTGCTTGCACAAATTTGTCCTGTACCTCAAAGTAAGGACTAATGTAGAAAGGATTTTCTTTTAACATCTTCTCCTCAATTGCATAAATTTTCTTCCATGTACTTTTTCTTTTTGCAACTTCCTCATCAGAAGACATGTTTCTGATCACATCCTCTTGAGAGAGGAATTGATGATGTCTCCTTGATAATCCTCTGACTCTTCTCTCAATAGTAATAACCCCTTCAAGGTCACAAAACCTTATAATATATTGTTTCATTCTAAGATTTCTTAATATAGATCCAAACCTCTCAATGCCTTCCTTTGAAGTGCAAGTGAAATAGGCAAATCCATAGTAAGGGTTTACCAAGGATGCCTTCCTTTATTTTCTAAAATGTGCCTTATCCATGGCATCAAGCTACCACATTATCTCCATGAAGGCTTGTTAGTATGACATATATATTGGTAGCTTGTAGGGTGGCATTGAGGATCCATAAATTATGATTGTAGTATAGTAAAATTGGAGGTACCAATCCCCCCAATTGAATTTTTGTATAGTGCCCTCCTCATACTCCAGAGGCCTCAATATTTCATTCACAACTTTTGAGATTTTGTAAATGGGATTTAGGCCCAACTGCTCCAGTAGCAAAAACTTGAAAAAATTGCAAAACATAGCATAATCAGATTGAGGACAATGCACATCCTAGATATGGGTCCACCATTGCACAAGCAATTCATTATCCATGTTATCCCTTTCTCTTAATTTCATGAATTTTCTAAACACCATTCTACCTTTCCACAAGAACATATGCATCAACAAAGAATAGTGGCTACATGACAATGGAGGGGTTGCATCTTTCAACTTAATCAAATCCTCATGCAAGTGTTCAACAATATAGGAAGCATAATCCCAAACCCTGTTTTGATACTTATTTTGAGTATCAATTGCTAAAACCATCAAAGCAACACCCATTTTTATGTCAAAATTCTTGTGCAGGACCTGACACAATGCATAGTCTGTAAATTTGAAATAGTCCTCAAAATCATCACAATCAAATGGTTCTAACTCCAAAGGATTGAAAGGTACACCATTCTCCTTTAGATCACGTCTCTTGTGCCTTGGAAAAATATTCTTTCTATATGCAAACCTATTTTTCTCATATTCATTATATAGTGCATGAAAATTAATGGATTTAGAAGCAGATGGATTCAAGTTAAAAACTTCCATTATTTGACTCCCTGAAATTTCCAACATAGGAAGAAAATATGGAAACCTTTTGATTGTCCTATCAGTTGGATCATAGCAGCTAGCCAATTCAAGCATTAGGTCCACCTCCACAAACACATTGAGGCACACCAACTTGCTAATGTCACAAGTCCATAACTGACAAGTGGGATGACTAGAAAACCTCCTCTTGAAAGCATATATAAACAAATCCCAACCACTCTGCAATAACATCACATCACCAATCCTAACAACCAAATCCTAAAAATGAGTTGTCAATGCATCCTCACCAATCTTTCTCTTTCCAACAGGCTTAACCTTTGCAGCCGGGTCCTTAGGGGCCTCTTCCATGAAACAAGGGTAATCTTTCTTAAAAACTCTCTTCTTTGCAGGTTTTCCAAGTGTGTTAGGCTTAGGATTATCATCTTAAGGCTTAGGAATTTTAACAACTCTCTTCTTTGCAAGTTTTTCAGGCCGTGTGCTAGGCTTACACTTATCATCTTGAGGCTTAGGCCTTTTAATAACTCTCTTCTTTATAGTTTTTTTAGGCTATGTGTTAGGCTTAGGCTTATCATCTCGAGGCTTAGGCCTTTTAACCCTTTTCTTGGTAGGTTTTCTCTATGGTTTGGTGGAGGATTCACCAAGCTCACTCATTGTTACAACTCAATAAAACTATGGTTCCAAGATATCTATGAATTACAATTCTATTCTTTGAATTCATAGGGTTTAGAATAAATTTCAAACAAACTTCACTCCTTTACCCCCAAACCCTATGTATAACAGCTGCAATTCCCTTACTAACCAGAGAGCTATACCCTAAATAACAAACCCTAGCTATCTACTCACTTTCTCAATTATCTAGTGCTACAAATTATTCATAGAGGTGCATAATTCAACTTACCTAGAAAAATTAATAACTTGTTCTTCAAAATTTGCTTTTCTTGGAGCTCTGCCTTCTTCTTCTCTTCACTTAACCAGTTCTTCAGCTTTTGAGGATTGCAATTATGGAAGAAAAGTGATCAACAACCTCTTTATGACTTAGAATTGGAGCATCTTCTCCATTAATGTCTAATAGATAGCTCACGTGAGTGAATTGCCAAGTTTCCGTTCAAGTTTAAACTCCAACCATTGATCTTCTTTGATTAAAAACATGATGTACGGTTTTCCTCGACCATCATTTTATGCTTTCCCAAGTGTGTTTTAAAACAATGATGACACCCTAGGGAGTTTCCACATAGCCACCCACATGTTCATTAACCCTTTAGAACCCCATCTCTCATTGAAGTAATGCTTTGAAGTTAAGTCCATACTTTGACAATGAGTGACAACACCTTCGATGGAAGGAATATTCCTCATTGTATTCTCCATCACTTGTTGCCGAAGTGTTACCAAGATACACTTTCACTTCAGCGAAGAGAGAAACCCAGCGATACAAAGATATAGCCTTAGTCCATCGCTTATCGCCGTAGTTGATTTGGAAATGAGAATGCTTTCGGCGATGGGAAAAACAAGTGATGGCACTAGATGTGGACACATGGAAAGATCACAACCCACCATTCCTTACCTTCATATCGCTCATCATAGTAATCGAAATAAACAACAAAATTTTTCTATGATGGCACTATATAAAGGAGAAACTCGTGTTCATCATGCTTCGCTGAAGTGGAAGCAAAAAATGAAAGATCTTTAGTGATAAGCAATATGAAAGGAAACAAGCATATTTCTCATCATGGAAATGAGACATTGAAACCAAACAACTTCTGCAATGCATGATGTACAAGAGAAAATCAAGGCTCATCACTCATCGTGGTAATGAACCCGATGGGTTGAAGGATTTAGGTGATGAGCAATACAAGAACTTAAGTGGTAGAAATATGCATGTGCATAAAGTTTGTTTTAAAAGAGGGACTGCCTAGGAAGAATGTAGGACCAGGGATTAAAAACTTAAGAAAATTTTACACAAAGGATGTAAAGGCCAAATAAGGCCGAATTATAAAATTTATAAAATAATTGAATCCCCAGGCCAAAATAATGAAGGAAATATGTGTGATGGGTAAACGGGGAACTCTAACCACAAGGGGTTGGTAACAAAATGAACCAAAAGGAATAACATATAATTGAGACAACTTGGAACTGGCCATAACATGTCAATAAAGGATTAGACCAAAAGACAAGGGTTTAGACAAGGGGAAAATATACTAAGTAAAAACCCACCCCTAACATAAAACTCTAAACCCTATCTTTGTAATTCAAACCAAAATCCACCAAAGTAAGGCATATTAGATCAATGGAACAAGAAATTTTGAGGGTTCCACCAGTGATTCATCACTCAACTCAATGCTTAATAACATATTAACAATAGTAGCCTATACAACAATGAACATCAACAATCGTTTAATGTGTATCTAGTAGTTGAAACCAAACTTTTTCTTCAAATGATAAAATAAATAATACAGACAACTGAACATCAACACATTACTGAATTTGGTTTTTTTTTATTGATTTTCACATGAAGGAATACATAGAGGCCTTGGTAGTGCAAAATCTTGCTCAAAGACAACTCTGCACAGAGCTGAGTTGGAACTTGGAAACTCATATTATCAAATATCAAATCACTGTATCACCTTTTCTAGCAACTTCCACTGTTTAGGTGCTAGAATTGTCATTTGTTCTAATTGATGTTGTTTGAATTGAAGATTTGTTAACATTTCATGATTGAAATTGGAACCTATCTTGAATTATTTAGTCAATTTTGCATTCAAGGTTATCAGTGGTTTGATGGAATCCAAATAGTTCACCACATTTTGGGTTTTGAGGAAATTGGTCCAAATTAATCTTCCTTGCACCCTCCATCTTCTTTTTGAAATCATCCTTTCCAATGACTTGATCATTTGTGCCAAAATCCTCTGGCAAACCAAGCTCTATGAAGTTCCTTAACATTTCATCCAACTTCTTCATCTTGTTTGTAGCCAGATTCACATATTCCTTTGTTTCATGCATTCTCAAACACTTTTGAATGATAGATGACAACATCATTGAGGTAGAAAGCCAATTATTAATCCCTTTTTATTTCAAATCATTGCCACTGGATTTTTAGATTGTTTTTTGAACTTGATTTGCAGATTTATCTAATGCCAACACATTTTTGTTGTCCACTAAATATTTGTTGAGCTTCTTATAATGTTGTCTGATAGCATCAATCAATTGAAAAAAATCACACAAATGATCAATCCTTTGAATTATTTCATCCCAGATCTTTTGTTTCATATGCCTCATTATTTCTCTACAAAATGTAGATAATTTATTTTGACAAGAGTTAATTTCATTTTTTTGCTTCCATCAACTCTTCCTCCAATCTCTCATTTATTTTTCTCTCTTTGTCTAATTTTTGTTCCCACTATGCATTTCCTTGCCCAATGCTTTGTCTTAATTTTTCTAAAGTGGATTTATCCTCATCATATTTCTTGTTGCTCTCATCTAACCTTTGCTTCAGTTCATTCACTTCTTTCTCATTTTGTTTATCCTCTTTGCTTGTTGATGTAGAGGCAGATTTTTTTTTTTTTTCTAATTCATTGCTCTTGTTATTGCTACTTTCTTCTTTGCTTTCTCATTTTCTAGGTCTGCTTGTAAATTTTCTATTTGAGTCTGCAAATTTTTTTCTCTCTATCTTGCTCTAGCAACGATATGTACTCCAATTCATTGTTCTTCTTTGATACATTAATTTTGTTAGTATTTTTGAGTTAGATAGAAAAATCCAATTGTAAACTACTCACTTGGAATTTAGATCGATCCATCTGATTTTCTGGTTTATTTTGAACTGTGGGAATAACTATTGTGTACTCCATGATTTATTTATTTGTGTCAAATGTTGTTAATACCATGGTTTTTGCAGGCTCTAAAGTTACAATGGATGCACTCTCCATCAATTGCTTCTTTTATTTTTTATACAAGTCTGATTTCCTTTTAAACTCTTCAATGTAATCAAAACCTGGGGATGCAAGAACAATGGAATGCTTGAATGGCGAAGTAATAGAAGTACATGCAGTTGCTAATGATGTCATAACCACACTAACTAGTAGTGGGGGAGTGCCTAGAAATAACTCCTTTGTGGTGGATCCACTGGTAGTGTGACTTGGACTTGTCAAAATCCTTTGCCTCTTCTATATGCCTTGATCACCTTGTCTTTGTGTGGTATCTTGTATTGTTGTCCTCTTGTGTGTAATTTTTTGTTGTAGCACATGTTGACCACTACTAGTACTACTATCCATACCATCGCCACTAGTGGCAGTGCCAATTGCACTAAGCTCTCCACCATGGGAATGTCCTTGTTGTGATTGTATCTAACCATGAGGATGAGGATTTGAAGCTCGAACAAATTGAATTATTTCAGATTTACTTGTATGCACTTGGTCTACTTTTTCAGCTCCAAGGCCAAATTTATCAATTGGTTTTCTATGCTCTACATCTGTTACCATCCAAGGGCCTTGTCCTTGGGACCCCAAAGGACCACCTTCATAACCCATTTTTTCAGCTATGGTTGCTCCTGAAGTATATGCTTCTTTTGTGGCCTCACTTAAACCAGGTTTGAAATTGACATGGCTTTGTTCTTCCCTATCATCATTATATTCATCATCAGTTTCTTGATCTTTACATTCATTGGTATGCTCTATATTCCAAAATTTTCTTAACTCACGATCTTCTTCATTATCTCCATGCTCTGCAAAAGCTCTTGGATCACCTAGCTCCTTCCTCATAGACCAAAAGGTAGTAATTTTTTATTGTGACCAATTTTTAGCTGTAAATTCCTTATATAGAGAATCTGGAATTTTTACTCTACTAGATGGTTTATCACGTTTTTCATAAAATTGTTGTACCTCCTGATTGTCTTTCGATGCAATGCCATAATTTATACTAACAATTGTTCAAAGGAAATACCTTTCTTAGTAACACTTTTCTCCATTGCTATTTTGACCTCATCCCAAGAATCCTTGTTTCTCAAGTTTTCAAGCAAGGGTTTACATTGATGTTGAATTCTACTTGCAACATTCCTATTGGACACAATAATTGATTTAATGGTGTCACATGGATCATACTGCCAGTGACAGACAATATCAAAATTAATTTTTTTCAAAAGATCATTTGCCACACTAAATGCTTTCCTCTCGAATGTGAACCCTCCACATGAAAAAGGTAAAGAAGGAAATAAAGTTTTCTTCTACTGATTGAAAAAGTGTAGTTCATCTGTATTCTTCATCAACCTTACATATTCCAATGCAAAAACCCTTTATGTCACATGTATTGGAAGTTTGTATGGCTCTACTCCCGATCCATAAAATCTTAGCATAGTATATTCTTCCATTAAGTACCAATCAACCAATTGTATTTCTTTTCCTAGTTGAATGCAATTTCTACATGACATATGTAATCTAGGAATTGGAGTATTTGTAATTGCTTGATGCAATGGAGCCAACAAGTAGTCTACAAAATGATTTTAGTTCCTTCGAGGATCATGCATCCTTATCTCAATGGTCCAATCATATACTGGAGCCATTTTCTTTTCCTGAGCATTACTATAGGGCTGAATCTGAAGCTTGTTGGTCTGAAACATTCCTCTAAATTTGAATAGAAAAAAATAACACAAGTAGGTTGTGAACCTAAATGTCTTGGTGGAACCTCCTTTAATCATTAAAAAATGTTTATGCATGGATTCTACAATGTGCTCACTAAAGTTATATTTGACATGTGGAACACCATAATGGATATTATATACCATTTCAAGGAGGCTTGCACCCACTTCCCAATTGCTAGCCAATTTGAGGCAAAATGCTAGCATGGAAATAATATCCTGCACCCATGGTCTAAAAATATCAAAATCATAAGGAGGCTTATGATTACCTTTCAATTTTTTTCTAATTGTATGTTATCCTGAACTATTTTATTTATGAAAGAATTTTCTCCCTTTCATCCACTACATAATCACTAGCAAGCTTTTCTAGGTAAATGTGGACATTTCCGAATTCTTTGGTTGTAAACCCAACACTTTTCCAAGATCTTCTACATTAATGGATAACAATTCTTCTTTTCTATCTTTATTAATAATTTCTCTTTTGTTATCATCATAATTTTGGGCACAAACCATGATAAATTCTGGCAAGGGAAAACCTCATGTAACATCATGCACCTAATCCAGTTACCCACAATGCACTACACTATTAACTTGCATTTTCTTTACAACCTTATTCTCAGATGAAAATCTAAGTTCTGAGGTACACCTACCATAGATTTTAGGATCATAAATATCATGGTATTCATTAGTGAAACCTGGGGTTTTAAGCAATTTTGCATAATGTATTTTTTTATCCAATTTTTCTCTAGTGGTACTGATGGTAGAAATGCTTATACAATGTGAAATTGTGAATTCCCTCTTAGTCCTCCTTAATTTTTCTTAATTCTTAAGTCTCTCAACCCTAAAACCAAACTTCAAAGTTAGACAAAATAAGATTTTAAGAAACGATGAAAGTTGAAACGTAGCCCTAGGAATTTTGTCTTTCACTTACCCGGATTTTGGTTCTTGAAAAGATTAATACTGATTGGTATGGACTGGCTTTGTTGGATGTGGAACCTAGAATCTCCTTGGTGCACTACTATGAGCAATCTAAAATCTCCTCGTGTGTTGACCCTCTCACTTAAAAATAAAATTACTTAGCACTTAGCAGTAGAAAGTTTGCTTTGTTTTTGAACATTAAAGTGAATGAAACATTGAAACGTCAATGTGTTGCTTCTGGACTACACGATTAGTACATGGTTTTCTTGCATTGACTGTAAATTCTAAACCGTTGATCTTTGTAAATCTAACGATTATAGGGTAATTCTGGAGGTTTAAGTTCGCAAGCCTAGCACTCTGTGCATTTCATTCCAGAATGCAACTACAACCATACATCAAATGTTCATTGAATGGTTGAGTAACTTATGATATAAATAATATACATGTGTTTTAAAGTTGTTTTAAAATTTAGTGCGCTAGGATTGGCATCAAGGCCAAGGGGCTAGTAACTTAACATTGCAAAGGAATTAATAAAATGAATAATGATACTGAGAACCGAGGGAGAAGGTCAATGACAAATTAGAAATCAATAACATTTCGGTAAACCCTAACAAGAGTGACAACTTTTAGTGTTTATAATGTTTTTTTGTCAATTTTAAGGCAACTTTCTTTTTTCATTTGTATTACTTTATGTTTTAAATCTGCATGCAATTATTTCATAAATAGATAATACTCAATTTCTTAAAGTAAAAAAAATTGATTTGAATAGATTCATAGACACTAAACTCAGAAATTAATTCTTTACTGTAAATGAATAATGAAGAATAGAACAACCATTTATTTTATTACAACTGAATTACAATGTTACATTATTTCATATCTTTTTAAAAATGAGTAGCTGTAGAGTAGGTAAGCTCCTATTTTGTATAAATATTAAATAACATATGTCACTTTACATAGACACAATTTATTCCAAGCTATTGCTCGTGACAATGGATTATAAAAAATGATTCCAAGCTTTTGCTGGTGACAACGTAATACAAATGTGGCTCTAAAAATACAAATGCATAGGGCTTTCTTGGCCAACAATGCTGGGGAAATGGGAGCTATGAAGATACAAAATTTACTTATTCTGATTGAAAACCAGAGTCACACAAAACATGAGGGGTAGTAAATCTGCTCCCATCTTTTACATGCAGCTTCCATGCACTCGGATAGCACTTATCTCCATCAGAGCTCCTCATCCTAGTTCAAAACCTACCTCAGAAGTCAGGTGAACTAGATCAAATTATTTCCAATTCCACCCATTTTGAACTTGAAGGAAATTGGTCTTTTACTCTGTAACTACATAACTGGAGGCAAGAGAATTTAGAGTATCCCCAATGATACCGCATCATCTTCTTCCTAAATCCTTATTAACCCTACAAAATGAAAACCCTTGTGGCAATTCAAAACATTGCACTCAATAGTAAAGTCTTTAGTCTTCAATGAATGATTTCAGTTGTGCTCACTATCCCTATTTATGGGCCACTAGTGCCACTACCAACTCGATCCCTGTTTACTCGTGAGTTGTGTCATGTGTGAGGTTGGGTATAATGATAATCACGATTCACGCAAACCAAAAAACCAACTTAATCGATTCATGTAACTTAAGCCTTACATTTACAATTAATATGTTTAATTTTATTGGCATTTGGCTACATGCAATTTGTACCTCAAGCTGACAAGCTGTCAAAATCACCACTCAAATGATATGGAATCATTACAAATATTGTTTCACTTGATCACTGGATTCTGATTAATGACATCATCATCTATAGTATAATGTACATCATGCAGTTTTCAATATAAAGCTATCCAATCAATCTCTTCGGATGTTCATATGGCATTAATCCATGCCACTGCTTGCAGTACTTCGAGGCATTGAAAATATTGAGAATTAAATGAAAGGTAGAGTACTTCGAGGCATTGAAAAGAGCGAATTAAATGGCTTGTTTTACCTTAATCATTATCAATGTCCACTAATAAGTAATAAGTCACAAATTTTTTTTCTCACTTATGATCATAACTATATGTTGATAATTACTATTAGTTTTAAAAGCCACATTTTTATATTGATCAAAACAAAAAGGATTTAAAAGAATGGAGCCACGAAAATTATTTTAATTTAAGTAACCAAAGAATGAAGTACATAGTACATACTATATAGCCATCCTAGCCAAAAAACAACTAATCGTGACAAAAAACTAGTCACAAAATACATATTACAAGAACTGTTACGTTGTACAATAAAATATAGACACGTCACACGTCACACAATTCATTACTAATTTTTTTTGGAACAATAGCTAAGGCCATCAACTGGGTGTTTTTTGATTGAGTAGAAGGTGAATTGAATTTAACAAAGTAACAACAGAGAAGAAAAGCGAATCACCCAAAACCTTCCTCCAAAACTCTAGACTCTTTAATGATTCATTTTTCATATCACATACCAGACCACATCTCATATTAACTAGGGCAAGAGCCTGCGTTGTAGAAGCATGCAATTCCACTTTCCAGAAGATTCCACCAACAGGCGCTAACCCACTTTCAAAATTGTAATGCTCTAGTGCCAACTCCAATGAAGAAATAGAGTAAATGAAAGGCTACAAATAACATATTGCCAACATCTTCACCAAATCTTTATCGAACAAAATGTCCATGCAGTTGGACAAGAAAGCTGAAGCTACCTTAGAATATAGAGCACAAGGGTTGTTCTGAAGCCATTCCCTACCCACAATTATTCTTATAGCATCCTCAACCTGCACACAAGGAATTGTAAAAACCATACCCAACTGTCATCTATCGTATGCATCCTTGCTTATTTTCTCCCAAAAACATTTGGGTAGCATGACATGCCATTTAGAATCCATATCACAGTTAAATTGAGAATAGAGAAGAAAGAAATCAAAGCCAAATATATTATAAATGATATGAAGAACATCAAGTTGGTGAAGTATATATAGAAGTTAGAACGAAGACAATTACATCAACATTTAATTCACCACTTGATAAGTTGATGTGACAATATTATTTAAAAAAAAATGAGTCATGACTTTAAATCATTTAAAAAATATTAAAATGTCAACCATTGATTTTTGGAAATCTAACGGTTCTAGTGTTATTCTGGAGGTTTGAATTTGCAAGTCTAGAGCTTCAGACATTTGCATCTAGAATGCAACTACATCCATCCATTGAAAATTCATTGAATAGTCATGGGTTATATTGATTTGCGCTAAAGAAATATGGAATATCCTTCACACATATTTCCTTCATTATTTTGGTCTGGGGATTCAATTATTTTATAAGGTTGATAATTTGGCCTTGTTTGGCCTTTACATCCTTTGTGTAAAACATTCTTAAGTTTTTAATCCCTAGTCCTACATTCTTCCTAGGCGATCCCTCTTTTAAAACAAACTTTATGCACATGCATATTTCTGCCACTTAAGTTCTTGTATTGCTCATCACTAAAATCCTTCAACCCATTAGGTTCATTACCGTGATGAGCGATGAGCCTTGATTTTCTCTTGTATCACACATCACAAAAGGTGTTTGGTCTCCATGTCTTATTTCCATGATGAGTGATATGAAGGTAAGGAATGGTGAGCTGTGATCTTGCCACATGTCTGCATCTAACAGTTCTAGTGTTATTTTGGAGGTTTCAATTCGCAAGTCTAGTGCTTCAGATATTTACTTCCGAAATGCAACTACAACCGTCCATCAAAAATTCATCGAGTCGTGGGTTATATTAATTTGTGCTGACATTTGGCTTCAAACATAATAAATATGTTGACACTTGTCCCCATTCCAGACACTTTATGAAGGAATTTGAATGTGCAGAAAATTTGTCCCGAAATAGCATTTGATATTTTCACCAACCACGCTATGATTTTTTATTGGCATACTAGTTTATTTTTCCACTGAATTTTTTTATTAGTTTGAGATTATGATTAATTCGTCAATTTTTTTTTTATTCATTTGAAAATAGGTTTAATTCACTAATGAAAATATTTTTTTTGGTTTGAAAAAGTTTTAATCGCAACAAAAATATTTTTGTTTTGTTTGAAAACAGTTTAATTCGCTTAATGGAAATATTTTATTGGTTTGAAAATAGGTTTTAATCACCAATGAAAATATTTTATTGGTTTTAAAAAACTTGCAATTTGCTAGGATTTTCCATAGACTTCTAGCGATTACAAAAGATTCTCCAATTGAGAATTTTTTTTCTTTTGAAAAATGAAAAAAATTGCCAATAAAATTAATATTTTTATCAGGAAGTATACAAGATTCACTAGGATTTTACACCTTCGCCGAAGGTGAGGGGTCTTAAAGTTATCCATGGCTATAGAAAAGGATAGTACAAAAAAATTAAAACAAGAAACTATGGATATAGTGAGAGACATGACAGAGAAATTTGGGATGATTGTTGCTTCATCATCCAAAACAGCTCAAGAAAAGGAGCTTGGTAAGGATGAAGTTACTGATGCAAAGGAAATTATTCCTCCTACTACGAATCTTCTTGTTTTCAAAGAAGTTGTAGAAGAAGCAAATGATTATTCTACAAAAGGGACTCCACATTTGGATGTTTTAGGGAATGTGGTTGATGATACACATGCTCCTTCAGAGACACCTTCTCCTCCAAAAGATACTAATGATGCCACTAGTACAAACAATGAAAAATAGAGTACAGGACAAGAGCAAGAAAAGGAGAAGGAAAAGAATACTGATGATGCTGACAAAAAAAATGAGGAGAACAAATGAAAAAGAAAATGGAGAAGACGGAAAAGGAGACAAAGAAGGAGATGATAACAAAAAAGATGATGAGGAAAAAAAGGAGGATGAAGATAAAGAAACGAAAAAGGAAGATACCTCCAGAAAAGAAGACAAGGAATAAGAAGACGAGAAAGAGAAGAATAAAGAAGGGACCGAAGTTGGAAAGAATGAAGAAGAACCTCAAAAGACAATGGAGCTAACAAAGTCATTTGGAGAATCCTCTAGTAATGCATTTATGGGTCTTTTGAAAGGACATATGAGGTTCCAACCGACCATTCCTCCTCAGTTGATTTAGCTCCTGTCACATCAAGGCTATGTAGATCTAAATAAGATCTCACCCATTTAGAGGATGGAGCTTGGAGATGCTTTTCTTTCCTTCGAAAGAAAGGAGATCATTGAGACTCATCAAAATGGGACTGAACAAATCAATGATACAATTAAGTCTCTACAAGACATTACCCTTGGTGCCACAATTGATAATTCCTTGACACCCATTGAAAACTTGAAGTTTTTAGTTGATTCTCAAAGAGTATGCCTCTGGTCTAAAGGAGCAGATTGAGAAGGAAGTGGAATCAAGACTTGCTGAGAAGAGACTTCTTGAGTTACAAGACAGATGCACATCTGCACATGGAAAGGTAAATGAATGTTTGAAGGATGTGCAGGTATGTGAAGATGAATCCAAGATATTGTTCTTGTATTGCATGAGGTGGCTGGATGCCACTCAAGGCATTAAAGATTTAATGGAATCCATAGAGTCATAGATATCTAATGCCTCTGGAACCTTTGACCCTGCACAAGCCAAAGATTACATCTCTTGGATTGCCATTATAGATCTACAAAGAAAATTCTTTACTCTTAAAAGGCATAAAGAGGATATAATAAGGAGATTTGGACAACTTGGGGACTTGGTGAAGGCCAAGCACATTCCGGTATCCAATGCCCTTGTTGATGTAGAGAAGCTTGAGAAGATAAATCTGGTTCCAAGTACTCCAGAAGAAGGAGAGGAAAGCTTAGTTGAATTGGAAGAAATGTACAAGTCTCTTACCACAACTAAGAAGATTTGGAATGAAGGAAAATTTTCCTTCCAAATAATTCTTGATGAATTAGAAGGTGCCTCCTTCAAAAGAACATTTTTCTTGTATACTATTTCATTGTTTTCACTTTATCTATGTACGCATATTCAGATCAAATTTTTGGGATAACTCTCAAAGGGGGTGTCAATATATTTCAGTCACTTTTTCAAAATTTTTAGAGCTTACATGTGTGTTACCAACATACCCTTTGTCCTTTATCTCAAAGGGGGAGAATATTTGAGAAAAAAATTGGAATTGGGTAGAAGTTTTGATGAAGGTATAAGAGGAGATAATGTTTAGAGAAGGAGATCATGCATGCCTAAAGTTTTGGTGATGTATGTTTTGAATTTTGAAGACTCATTTTGGGCACATGTTTCCATCAATGAAAAAGGGGGGGATTGTTTAAATAATGAATAAGAAACCCTTTGATGTGTTGTCATTGATACCAACATTGTTTGTTAACAATTTTGTTTGATCCAGTAAACAGTTTTTTGGTGACATCTTGATCCGATAATTTGGTCTGAAATTGCTTGTGTTATAAGATCAACTTATAAGGTCATATTATGATATTTATGACTACCAAATGCATCTATGATCAAGATTTCAACGATGATGGTGGGAAATTCCTCGCCATGTGATGTATAAATATAAATGTGAGACATCAAATAGTTGAAATAGTTAAAATTACATTTCAATTATAGTTAAATTTAAAAATGAGTGAATTATTTCTTTTCAAAATATAGCTTATAAATTATGGATATCATGTAAATGACAATTATAGTTAGATATGGTTTGTAAAATAAAATTAAAATTGCCAATAATGTTAGTTTATAAGAGGGATGATGCAAGTACATCTACAACATATGTAGTTGGGTACTTCCACTTCAAGGATTAATCCTTACTTAGGATGATTGTGGGAAAGTCCTCACCATGTGATGTATAAATATAAAAATGAGGCATCAAATAGTTTAAAACTACATTTTAACTACCGTGTTATTTAATAGTAAGCTAAAGTGTATGATTTTTAAACTTGTTCATTTATTAAGCAATAGGCTCAAATATTTTATCACGAATTAGACTAATATAATAAAAAACTTTCAAGTTAGGTATACCGTTGCCTTAGTTTTGGCCTCCCATTTTGATTATCTAAGTTTTAATTGTCATTGACAAAGTCTTTTCCTTTTGAAAGTTGTGTTGGAATTTGGGAAGGCTCCCATAACCTTATTGAATTTTGACAAGGTTATGCTAACCATTTTAGAAGTTGATAAAGTTAAGAAAAACCTTTTATGTAGTGTCCAAGTTGTTTTTGAGTTTTGGTGTGGTTATTGTAACCTTTTCAGGAGCTGACCAAGTTCTCAAAACCAAGTTCAAGTTCAAAGAATAATATAATTTATTTGATGGATGGAGTGGTAGGACACTTTTGAGAAATATTTATAGTTTTACTACATCAATCCCTCCAAACAATTTCACCAGTCCGCCAGATCCAAATGCCATTAACAATCCATCTTACCCTCATGTGCCAACATAGTATTTCTCAAAGGGATGACAACCTAATGGATCTAAGGAAGGTAGTGCTGATGGAGGGAAAGAAAGGAAGACTGAAAACTCCAAGGAAACACACGCTGACATGAACATAGAACATTTAGGGGAGTATGTGGATGAAGAACTCAGGAAGGTTAAGGTAAGTCTTTCTGCTTTTGAGCTATTGAGAGTTCCTGCTATCCAAAATACAGTTCTAGGATCTTTCCATTCAAATGTAGTTCCTCAAGGAAGTATTGCTAACCAAGTAGTTGGGAAAACCACTAGTTCACAAACACTCAAAGAACAAAGTCAAGCGCAATTTGGGGATAAAGGGAAAGAAAAGGATAAGGGTTAGGTTGCACAAGCTGAAACTCAGATGAGTCTATTCCAGGGAAAAACAAAAACTCCCCCTTTTCTAATTTTTGTTCACGTCTTTGGGAAGAATTTACACAATTGTCTTTTAGACTCAAGGGCTTCCACGAATGTTATGCCTTTCGCTGTCTGCAGGGCCCTAGGTATTACTCCAGCCACTTCTCAAAAGAAGGTCACTCAACTAGACAAAATAGAGGTAACCGTAGTGGGAGAACTCAACATGATTCCCATGCAGATTGCCTCAGATCCTAGAATTCAACAAGTTGTTAATATTTAGGTAGTCGACATCCTCGATACTTATGGTTTGATCTTGGGTAGAGATTTTACCAAGGCGCTAAATGGATACACATCCACAGATCATTCTCATATGTGGCTACCTTGGAAAGGAGTCCCAAATCAAGTCAGAATTGAGAGAGAACCTAGAATGAAGTACATGATCACTGAATATCAGAATACTTCCAATGAGATACTGGTATCTAAAGTCAGCATGAGGAATTATGTATTGGCGGCTCCTGTTTCAAAATAAGACACAAAAGAAATTCTCATGTTGCACAACACACTGGGGAAACTTACCACAAAATCCAACAGCGCTGGGGGATTAGTTGAATCTGTGGAAGACAATAGTGATAAGGATGACGGTCAACTCAGCTTGTTGGACAACTTTCAGGAATTTATCCAGAAATGCATGGAAGATCAAATCCAGTTGGGAATAAATATGAATTTTGAGGAGCTACTTCTCCCAAATTGGTGTAGAGTCCATAATGCTTCTCACTCGAAGCTCAAATGCTGCTTGTGCTAAACATCAGTGGAGAAAATACAAAGATGCATCAATCCCACTCCTGCCACTAGGATTAATAGACAAAGCACTCAAGATGACTCTAGAGGTAAGAACTCAATACCTTCTGAAGAGTCGCATGGTAGCAGCAAAGTGAAAGGTAAATCAAAAGATACAGGGACCGCAGACTGTTGGACACTTAGGTTTGACAGATCAAAGTCAAAACAAGGTGCTGGAGTAGGATTTGAGCTGATCATCCCCAAAGGTAAAACCTTCTTTGCAACACACAAACTCCAATTCAATTGCACTAATAATGTAGCCAAATATGAGGCCTTAATTCATGGATTGCTTATGGTGTTAAGAAAGAAGGTCAAGGTTCTACAAGTATTCAGAGATTTGGAGTTGGTGGTTAGACAAGTCATAAATCAATACTCGTGTCATGATAGGAGAATGACTAATTACAGACACAGGGTATGGGACCTTATCGAAGGGTTCGATGCTTTCAACATTCAGTTAATACCTCATAGTAAGAATCAGACTGCGGATTCTCTAGCACAAGCGACAAGTACATTGCAACCTTTGTCACTTTCAACTTTGAAGTTCACTATAGAACTCACACTAGTACCATCAGTGCCCGACAATGTAACTAATTTCCAAGTGTTTGAAGATGATAAGCACATTCTATATTTTATCACAAGCTCTGACGTGTTTGCTTCCTAGATAATTGATGAGGCAGAACCCCGAGAAGCGGAAATGGACCTTGAAAGAGTCATCAATCTGAAGAAAAACACAATCCCACAAGGAATGGTTTAGCTAAAAAGGATATTTGATCTAGACAAGATCAGGGACTCAGATCAACAAAGTAAGAAAGATTCAATCAAGGGTCAATGTGACGCACATAATATGGACACCACTAATGATGTTAAGAAAATCTTCATTGGGAAGGTGTGTACGCCAGAAGAAAGAAGGGGAATAATAGATGCACTCCACACTTACTGAGATGTTATAGCCTAGAGTTGCGAGGGCCTGAAAACATATGATACCTCAATTATTACACACACCATTCCACTCAAGCCTAACTCCAAACCATTCAGAAAAAGGCAAAGACCAATCAATGCCTTGCTGGAACCCATCATTCAAAAGGAGGTGCAAAAGTTGTTATCTAATCGTATTATATTTACAGTTAGGCACTCAACTTGGGTTGCTAACCTGGTTCCAGTAAGAAAAAAGAATGGGGAAATTAGGCTATGTGTTGATTTCAGGAATCTCAATCGTGCATAAGAGAAAGACAATTACCCAGTCCTGTCACTAGATGAGGTGTTACAAATTGTCAACAGATCCCAGATGATGTCTATTTTGGATGGGTATTCCGAGTACAATCAGGTCATGGTGCAATATGAAGATAGGCATAAAACTACTTTCACCACAAAGTGGGGGACTTTTTCCTATAGGAGGATGCCCTTTGGGTTAATCAATGTTGGAGCAAATTTTCAGAGGGCCATGGACATCGCCTTCAAAGACATCATTGGTAAATGAATCATTATCTACATGGATGACTTGACTATCTTCTCGAAGAGACGTGGTGATCACATTGTAGACTTATGCAAAGTATTTCATAAATGCAGGGAATTTGGTATTTCACTTAACCCCAAGAAATGTATCTTTGGAGTAACAGAGGGAAAGTTGCTTGGTCATGTCATCTCAGAGAGAGGTATATCCATTGATCTAGAGTGAATTGAAGCCATACTAAAAATTCAACCTCCCACCAGCAAGAAAGATATGAAATCTTTCTTCAAAAAGTTTAATTTTGTTAGAAAGTTTATAACTGGCTTCATAGAAATAGTAAAACCATTAAACACCATGTTGAAGTAGGATGTGAAGGTTGAATGGAGGACAAAAGAAAAAGAAGCATTTGCAGAAATTAAAAGGGCAATAGCTAATGCCCCAATTTTGGTAAGTCTTGATAACTCTAGACCTTTTTATATAGATTCCTTTGCTTTGGATCACTCTTGTGCCAGCATGTTAACCCAAAAATTTGACCAAGGAGATGAGCATCCCATAGCCTTCATGAGTGCTCCTTTAAAAGATACAGAGTTGAGATACCCCAATATGGAAAAGTAGGCCTATGCTTTGGTTAGAGTTGTGAAGAAATTTAGGCACTATTTATTGAGAAATAAGGTCTTCTCCATAGTACCTGACCCTATAGTAAATATTTTGTTGATGCAGAACGAATTGGAAGAATAGAGAGCTAAGTGGGTGACAATGTTATAGGAGTATGACATCAAAATTCAACCTATGAAATTGGTAAGGGGACGGGGATTAACTAAGACCATGGAAAAAATGGGTCCTGATCTCACAACACAACATTATCACCTTCAAGATGTTTCACCAAGCGATTGGTATGATGAGATTATCTACTATCTTTTGAATCAATAATGTCTGGATCATCTCAACACAGTGCAACGAAGAGCTTTGCATCTAAAAAGTGACAGTTTCAAGATGAAAGGGGCTGTCTTATACAAGAAAAATTATGAGGGTGTTTTCCTTCGCTGCCTCAAGGAGGAAGGTGCAAGGGTAATGGCTAAATTACACGACAGGTACGACACAGGTCATGGCTCCGCACCATCTACTGCAAATCAGATCCTAAGAGTGGGATAATACTGGCCAAAATTATTCAAGGATGCACACAATCATGTAAGAACCTATCATGTGTGTCAAACCACAACAAGCAAAGAGAAGTATGCAACCCTTCCACTTCAACCGGTCATAGAGGTAAAACCATTTGTGCAATGGGGAATGGACTTCATTGGTCCAATCAACCCACCATCCTCTGTGGGCCACAGGTATATTCTTACTATCACTGATTATTTTACTTGGTGGACTGAAGCTCTTTCTTGTAAGTAGTGTACTTCTGAAGTGGTAATTGACTTCCTTGAATTAGGTATCATTAATCATTTTGGTTGTCCTGTTGCTTTTGTTTGCGATAATGGTCCTGTGTTTGCTTCCTTGAAATTTTTTGGGTGGTCATTTGATCATGGAATAATCATAAAGTTTGCTTCCAATTACTATCCACAAGGAAACGGTTTGGCTGAATCCACTAATAAAAACCTTCTAATGGTCGTCCACAAACTATTAGAAAGAAACCCCAAAGATTGGTACACCCAACTCAGATTTTCTCTTTGGGCAGATCAGACGAGACAAAAGGCTTCCATAGGGACCTCCCCGTACCACCTTGTATATGGTTTTGAACCTATATTTCCTGTTCAACTTAGGATCCCCACTCTACAATTCATTAACAATTATTATGATGAAGGGGATCGATGTGAGGCTCGTTTGGCTGAGCTTCTACACCTTGAAGAAAAGAGAGATGAAGCACTCAAAATTTTTTCCAAGCATCAAGGTGTCGTTAAAAGGTGGTTTGATTGAAGGGATTGTGTTAAAGCCTTTAGAATATCTGATTTGGTCCTATACTGGGATAAAGCGCACAATAAAAAGGGAGAACACGAAAAATTTGATAAACTTTGGATTTGCCATTTTCAAATCTTGGAAATATTGGGAGACAATGCTTTTTGCCTGAAATCTCTCACTGGAGAAGATGTCCAGTTTCCTATCAACAAGCAATATCTGAAGCATTACTTCCAATCTTGAGTTGTTTTGTAGCTCTTTCCCCTGTAAATAGTTAGTGTAGGGTTTTGTTTCTTTTGGTTTTCTTTGCGTCCTTTCTGTTTTGGTTTTAGGTCTTATTTTGCCTCGGTTTTGGTTTGTCGGTTTTGGGTTGTGGGTCTCCCTGTCCTCTTCTGGGTGTGTTGCACTTGCGCTTCAATTGCTTGGCTACTTGGGATTGTTTCAAGTATTTCTTCTGCAAAATTTAATCATTTTTTCGGTTTGATCTGGTAGAAATCTTCTACTCAAGGACTTGAGTGCTAAAGTGAATTTTCCCTTGGATTAAGTAATCCTAGAAAATGCTTGAATCTTACATATATAAACACATCTTAAAAGTCTTAAGGCTATTGCAAGTTCTTTGGAAGGCTTGGCTAAGTGAAAAATCTTATTTTCAGTGCCACTGTCGTTCTCAGACCTGAGTGTGAACTTCATTGTTCATGAGTTGAAAAGGAAAGAAAAGAGTATCAAAATAGGAGAAAAGAAAAAAAAGAAAATATTGAACGCCAAAAGAATTAGAATCAACTTATTAGGGGTATCCAAATATCTCTACTGGGGCTATGGATGCCTAGCTGGTAGTAGAGCTATGTTTGGGGAGAACTATAGCGATGACCACGTTAGGGCTATGGACGCCTAACTGGCAGCGAGGCTCCATCCAGGTTGCTTTTGAAGTTAGAATTCTTACGTAGCTTTGCCTTGCTGACCTCGGTTCTTTGCAACTGTTGAGGGAAGGAATGAATATATATGCACACACTGTGATTTCGGCATGGGAAAGGTCTACTTGTCTGATTGGATTTGAAACTTTTTCTATTAAGTGACTTGATGCGGGGATCAAACCGTAGTTATGGGTTCCTCGATAGCTTTCATTGAAATGTTTCTCGGGGCATTTCCCAAGAGCCTTCACACAGTGAATGCCACACACACGTCAACAGAGGTGTAGGACCCTCTTCTACTCTCTTACTTTTGTCATCTGTTTGTCAGGGTTCCGGCACTCTGTCCCCATGAAGGAATGGCATCATTTTGGCCTGTGGTCTGCTTCACCCTCGCGACTCAACATTTTGACCCCCATCTCATGCTCGATAGACTTAACCTTTATCAGCCCTTTGGATGAAGAATCAGATGAATTTCACCTTGAAGGAATTTAATGTCTGTGGAGGAAAAGTTCGGTTATCTGGTGCTGTCCCTGATTAGTCAACCTTAACTGGTCGCCAATTCCAGGTCCTCGGATTGCCAAATTCCAAAGCTCAAATCTCCTCGTTAAATCCATACTCTTTGGCATTTAATGTGGGATGTTTTGGGAAATATAGCCCCATTTGATCGATCATTTTTCCACTTGCTTTCTATTCAGTGTTTGATTTGGAAACTTTCCTTCTTGGTGCTCTACATTGCGACTCCATCGGTTTCCTTGTGTTCCATTCTAGATCCATCGTGACCATTTTTCCCATTCATGCATCGTGGCCTTTGTGATTCCCTTATGTTTTGAGATCGTTAAGTAGTCTTTTGGGCCTTGCGCATTTGAAGGTAAGTGGCTTGATTTTGTTTGCTTTCTTTCTTTCCTTCGGGATCGCTTTGGTTTCTTTGCACTTTGGATATTCAATGGCTCTTTGGTAACGAGTTGCGTTCTAGTTTTCCTTCTCCATCTTGGAATTTGGTTTTCATTTTAGCTTCATTGTCATATCTGGATTTGCGAATGGGGATATCAAACTCGTGTCGGGTTTGTGAGTTATTTTTGAAGTCATCACTTCTTGACGGATTTATAGGGCACGTCTGACTAAGCAAGAATTGGGGTATTGCTCAGGAAACCTTGTTGAGTGAGATACCAGTGTCATTTGAGGAGAAAAGGGTCTCATGCTCATCTGAGGGTCAACCTTTTTCCTATCATGTTTTAAAAACCCTAGCCCTAGCCAACGGATCTTGATAACTTGAGGATTATATTGCAAACCCTAGTTTTTTTCCTGATCAAATGTGATCAATGAACTCGAAGAATGATATTGAATTCAGTCATGACTTGGCATTTTGAACTGATCTAGTTTCATGCCTTAGCAAAAAACTGATTTGTGAGAAAGCTCTGTTAATTCGAGGTAGCTCGGATTAACCGAGCCTTAATCCAGCCAGCGAATTCGAGCTATCTTGGATTAGCTGAGTTTGGTCTTGTTCATGCTAGGACTCTAAATCAACCTCTCAAATTTTGATCTCATGGACTTTCAATGAACTTTCAATGCAACTCCAACTCCATAGATCATCAGGGAAAAGTAATTTTCACATCTCAAACATCATTCACCAAAATTCCAAGTCAAAATGAAACAAATAAGCCAATTTCGGCTAATTTGAGCTAGCTTGGATTAACCGACCTCTGTCATATCTTGCCTAGGGTTCCCCCACTTGGATTTGGATGGGCTTCTTCAATGATTTAACATTCGAATTGGTGTGAATTGATCTTTGGAATGGAGTCATTGGTTGTGTATTCATGGTTATTAAGATTTTAAGTGTGAAATGGATCAATTGCATTAGAACTTGCATTCATTGATTACTCATATGTTAGTCTTTCATGTTTGTTTCATTGATGAGCTTGACTGATCTTCACATGATTTCACAATGGCATCCTCAATATGTACTTTGAAATATCATGGGTGGGAAAGCTAGTATTGATGGAATATGTCATTGGTTGCATCTTGGTAATTAGTGTTTTCCTCTAACAGATGCAAGGTGAAGTGATTCCCGATAAGAAGACGAAGGCTGCTCTAGTGTAGGAGGAGGTCAGGAAGAGGCAGGAAAGAATGAAGTATGATTTTAAGGGCATTTGGCCAGAGTCTAGGATTGCATTAGCTTGGTCATATATTGGAGACACAAAAATGGGGCATATTGATTATGAAGATTTTCAACAAAGGATGTATGGTGACTCACCTACTCAGTTAGCTCAAGTTCTCACCCACACTGGCCTGGCACAAGCTGTTGGTTTCCCTCCTACCCAGTTGTGCCTAAATTTGATCTTGGAATGTGCAACACATTATGATTCTAGCAAAAGAATCATCATTGGTCTGCAAGGAAGAATCATGGAAAATCTCATGGAAGAGTCCATTGCAAAAGTTTTCAATATTGCTTCACACCACCACTTGATTGAGGAGATAAATATTGGCGAAACAACTAAGTTTTATGATGAAAACTGAAATAGAGCATTGGAGATCATGAAAAAATCCTAGATACTCAAGCCGAAACCTCATTACTCCAAGCTGCCCAAGCAACTGCACAAAAGTGACTTCAAAATGGAGTACCATGATATGATAACCCTTCTAGGCAGGGTAATGGGAACATAACAGGCTCACATCTTCTAGTCTTGGATGTTCTTCCCCATCACACGAATTGTGGCCAATAAGCATTATCACTGGGCAAGGATCATTAGTAAAAATTTGGATTCTCAGTTGAGAAGTGTGTAGGAAACCGAAAAATTCACTATGACATCGTACTTGGTGTACATGTTGGCACAAAAGAACAGGTACAAGGGTTTAAGCTGCAAGGGAGTGTTGGGAAAAGACAAAATCTGGGATGTATATCCTCAGTTATAGCATAAGACTTCCTATTTCAGAAGGGAAAATGGTGCCTTCTTCATGTTCATCCCCAGGTTGTTGCAAAATGCACTTCATGTTAGGGTAACCACAAATGCAAGGGATTTGATCAAGCAACATGAACAATAGTTCATACAATTTCCCAAGTTTTCATACATAGGAGTGCATGGATCCCCTGTTGTCCTACTCAGACTACCCAGGTACCCGGCCAACAAGCTACTGATGCTAGAACTAACAAGGCGGACGATACCCTTCGAGGAAATTCTACTGTTTGAGGTAAAAAAGAAAGGTTTAGGGTCTAAATTTCCATTGACAATTGCGACTCTGGAATCATGCCCTTCCATTCAAAGTGCCCAACATTTGGAAAAGGAAATGGTGTAGTTTGAGCTCTACTCCCACATAGGCAAGAATCATTTTGACCCATATGGTAAGGCTGTGAAGCTGGCTAACAAGACCTTTTGACATGTGGACCATATAGAGGACTACTGGGCAAATTGTAGGGATGACTTTGATGTTCTCAGAAGAAGGTTCTCTCGGATGCCTCTGAGGATGATAAGGATGTACAAGATAGTGGAAGTCCTTGATTAGGTGCAAGACAATGACGCGAACCTGATTCAACAACATGATTATGAACCTTATAGAAGCAATCCTTTGCCACAAATAAATTGGGCTGAGGAGGAAGCAACAAATCTCAACTAGATAACTGAGCCAGTTACAGAATATTCAAGACAATGGGTAAAAGCAAAGGTGCAATAATTGGAAGCTGATGGTGTCAAATTCACTTATGACTTGATGAGAGACATGGAGTCTCATTCCGAAGGAGGAACAAAGGGTGGAAAGGATGATGCTTCTAAGTCTCAAGGCGGTGAAAAGCAGGGAGGAGGCAAACCGGTGATTATAAAGAGGAGAAATAAAAGCCAAACACAGGTAAAACAAAGTTTGAAGTCATCTCCCATGGCTAGGAAAGCTCCTGAAGATGACATTGCAGACATGGAGGATGAAGCACCTCAACTTGTGAGGAAGAGACAACTTTTCATGGAAAGGGAAAAGGTGGAAAGGGCCAAGAAAGCATGTGCCGACGCCAATGCCCCCTCTTCGGCTAGGGTCATGGAGACAGACACTTCCGGGGAAAAGTCCCAAGTATATATAAGAAAGAGCCCTCCTAAGAATAATTCATCTCCCATAAGAGAAGTAGAGAAGGGAGTGAAAGGTGAGGAAATACTTGTTATTGATGACCAAGAGGAAGAGATGAATACGGGAAACAATTCCCCTCCTAAAAATGTTCAAACATCAGAGGAAGAAATTCATGGAGAAGGAAAAATATCCAACAATCCTGAGCAGTGTGAGTCGGAGGATGAGGAAGTCTCTACCCCTACCAACAAGGAATGGAAACAAATGATTCAGGAGTTGGGACCATCGAGATTTGATGCACACAATAGGAATGTAGAGCCTGGGGTACTTCAGGAGGAGCAATCCAAATCCCTGGTGAAGAATACAGGTAATGAGAAAGAGGATCAACCTTATATTGAAAAAGATGTGGAAGAAATTATGGATAGTCCATAGAAAGATAAAGGTGAATGAGAAGTTTCCTTGGTGGAGAGGAATTTTGAACAGTCCAATGTCCTAGAATGGCTGGAGAAATGAACAAGTAAGAAGCCTATAATCGTGCAGGAGGAAACTTCGAGTTGGGACACATTGTTGGAATTTAGTGGGGACATCCCAAGCAGAGAAAAAGGGCATATACAGTGTCAAAGATTGCACGTGATGAGTTTAACAACAAAATTGTACATGTGGAAATTCCTCCAATTGAAAAGTTCAAGGATGAAGTTCGACCATCAGATTACTGAATACAGACCATTAACCTGGGGCCAACTACTAAAGAGTAGGAAAGGGAAGAATTCTAGGACTCTTCATATGAAATTCTTAGAAGGTTGGACAGTGAAAATGGAGAAAAGGAGAAGTTCAAGAAGCAGTTGAATGATGTCTATAGATATGTCCAACATCTAATGAAACCAATACAGGTCGTAGGCAGTGAAAGTGCAATTCCCGAAGGATTGTTGCCCAGGGAGGCAATTTCTAAAATTGAGAGGCTAAAGGGTTATGTTCATCATACCCAGGAGTGGCTCCAGGACGTCAGTAAGAGAGGGGATGGGGCAATTGAAAAATTTCTCCAAGTTCATATAGATGCTTCAGATTTCCTTCTACATATTTCATAGTTTACTGTGGACTACAAGAAGTTTAATGAGTCAATTGTGGATGAATTGAAGAAGGTTCTGCAAATACCAAAGGATGACTTGGCACAACTAGACGTCTCCCCTCGAGATGTGTTTGACAAAGTGAAAGGATGGCTGGAAACTTGGAATTATAGAAAGGAACTCCTATTGAAGGTCCTAAAGAAGATTGCAAAAATACAAGGGAAGCTAAAAGAAATAAATGATGGCTGCATTTATTTTCTTGAAATAGTGACAGGAAGGAAGAAGTTTGGACATAAAAAATATGAATTTAACAACATTGCAGGCATGGTGGCATGCAGTCTACGCCCCTTTTGATAGTGCTCTAGTTGCGAAAGAACATCTAGAAGACACTGCAATATATATTTCTTGGTTGGATAAGTACCATGAGTTGCAAATTGAGTGGAATAGGGAAATTCCATAGTACTTGGATGAGTTTAAAGGGTATAAGGCCAAAGTCAAATTCATTCCAGTTCCAGACATAGTGGAAGGAATTTTTTTTTCTGGAAATAGTTAAAGATTTGATTAAAAAGTTGGATGCTGATAGGGTAGAGGGAGCTGGACAAGTTGTTGCCACGTAGGATTCATGTCAAGCAAGTTGGAAGTGGCGTTTTTCAGTTACAATTCCTAAATAGAGCATGTTCAAGGGTTTCAAGGTGCATTTGGGACCCACTGGCAGGTTCTGGTGACCTTTTTTGTCCTTTTCCGGATTTATACTTGGTCAACCTTGCATGGCCGACCTTGACCTACCAAATTCGAAGGCATGGCTGCCCCATTAATATGAGCCCTATTCTGGGATGCCCAAGGGGATTCTTGCCTATAAATTTAAGCTCTTGCTTCATTCTTGAGGGTTAGACATTGTTAGAAAAGTTGAGCATCATTGTAATAGTAGTAGTTGAGCTAGAAGTTAGAATTTCTTTGAGGGCAAGTGCTAAAACATTGTGAATACTGAATTGTTTCAAATCTGGGTGATGCAATGTAAGTAAAGACATTGTCTTTTGGTGATCTTTCTTGTGTTGCCTCATTTTGCATGGTTCTGGTTATTCCATATCTTTCAAATTGCTACAGAGTTATCATTTGCATGTTAGATTTTAGAGTTGAAATTGGATGCAATAGTGTTTTGGGTTTAATATTTGAAGTGTGTGAGCGATCTGTGGGTCCATACTTTTAACAACTTGCTGATTGCAAGTTATGCAAAGTTAGCCTGGGCCTTGATTTTATGTGTTAAGTTCGGTTGTGGGTGTTTGTCCATTTCAATCATTTGATAAGGTTTATTTGTATGAATTCTTATGATTTGAAAATCCTTTCATTCCTTAGAAGATTGCACTACTTCTGTGATACTACAAGTTTAACCTGGGTTCAGCAGAATTTAGTTTTAAAGGATTGGTCCACTTCAAGTATTGAGTCATCTACATTATTAATCTTAGGATTAGTTTACTTTCTGACAAATCTCTTCAAACCCTTTTACCTTTTACCATTTCTTTCAAAATATGGGTTAGTTTTAGGATTAAAGGCATCAAAATATTAAAAAATTTGATGAGTTTGAAACTTCCAATCATTGCTACGTAAGTCCCCTTGTGATTACCAACATTTTCACATATTATCTGAGCTATTTCTACATTGTCAAGACCTGATGTTAGAGACCTTTGGGTTATCTCTTAAGGCTTGTTGATAGAGATCTACCTTTCAAGAGAGATAGGATATCATATTCTGTCTGAGTTGTTTCTGTACAAAAAACACCATCAACAGATACCAAATTATGGCACACAAATTTAAAAGATTTATGGGACATGATAAACACAAAAGATAAACTTCATATTATATAGAAATTAGTAGAAAGTGGGTTATTGTGAGCTAGTGTATTTATTGTTGTAGTTCAATGCCCTGATTTGGTCCGTGTTCATTAATCATTATGATTCTCAAACATGGGAGGTAAAAATGACTGATAATAAGAGTATAGATCAGCTTGATAGGGATTATTTTTAGTCGTTCATGATATTACCTCAAAGAGACGTATATGTAGTGTTGCAAGTATGAGTAGTTAGTGTTGTCATTGATTTCAACAAGCTTGGGGGAGATTGTTGCAAGCTTATATTTGTGTTATCATTAATGAATGGTGATGATTGAGAAGTTGTGTTGATGCTTTGATTGGTTTCATTATGTTGTTGTTAGTAAGTGCGACTAGTGTCAACCTCTAGTGTTGATTAGATAAGATTCTATTGATGGATGTTGTTAGTTTAGTGATGATTAGGAAGTGCTAAAGATGATGAGTATATGTCTCTGGTGCTTGGTTTCCAAGTGTTTTCAAGAAAATTTGAATAAAAGAGGAAAAAATGTGTTGCAGAGGTGTTCTGGTGTACAGTGTTGTGTTCTAGTTTTACTCCACATTTATTCTATGTTGAAGATATGCTTGTACAGTTTGGATATGTTGGTTAGAGGTGTTTAGAGGTTCTATATCTAAAATATCTTGGTTTGGATAGTTGTGCAGAGAGAGTTTTGTTCACTAGTGTGTGAACTATATGTTGCGATGGTGTCTGGGGGAAATGGTTTTGCTCTGCATTTCTCCGTAGTTTGGTTTCTAGTCTTTCATTTCTGGAAGTGTACTAATAAGGTTCATATCTACCTACAGTTGTTCATGGTTTGGAGACTAGGAAGTTGATTTTCTTGAGTTATAGTGTATGGAAGGTTGTTTGAGTGTATTGGGTCTGCACATTCTTCAAGTGCAAGTTGTTGTGAAGGAATTTGTTGGATTTTAGGGTGTTTGTGGAATACTCTAGATTATATTCAAGTGTTGTGTGTGGTTCATGAGTCATCTTTTGATTTAAGGAAGTATGTACTTAAATGTTAATGGTGTTTACATTGGTTTGACCGACCTTGGGTGTTTACACTAATTATCTATTTGTTTCGATAATTATGGAAGTGTGGCATTGTGTATATGTATGATTTGGGTTTGAGTTAAGAAGTGGAGTGACCTATTTCATTCCTTTCCACCGTGGGAATGCTTAGTGCCAACCTAATTTGAATTTTCACGACATGCATAGCCAACTCTGAGAAATGAAGAAGGTGTATAACAGCAAGAGTTGATGAAGAATTAAGTAGTGAAGTGTGTGATGTGAATTATAGAGTTGTGAAGTGTGAATTTGTGAAGCATAGTGCGAGCTTAATGAGTTAGACTACTGGAAGTAGTGAGCAGAAGGTGTCTACAATCTTTAGAGAGACTACAAATGTGTTAGTGATGTTGTGGTGGATCTTTTCTATTGTATTGAGATGGATTTATCATTGTAACATTCTTCTTTATTATTTTTTGTAATTTGGTAGTGAGCCTTCTTTCTTTTGGGCAATTAGACCTCAGAAAGTGAGCCCTTTGTATTCGATGTTGCAATTACTTTATATTGTGAGCTAATTCCCACTATGGTTTTTCCCTTCTTTGGTTTTCCATGTAAATCTGGTATTCTACCGTGTATGGTGTTGATGTGTTTCAGTTTTTGTTATTTGCTTTCATGCTAAATCATTCTAATAGATTAAGGGTTAATTATGTTAATGTGGATCTAAATATTTATGAGGGTTTTGAAGTTTTAATGTACAATTGATTCACCCCCTCTCAGTTTTCTTGTGTGCATTCAACAATTGGTATCAAATCAAGGTTCCTTGGAAGAAATATTAACCACTTGAGGTAGATATGGGTTGACGCACAAGAGGGATGCTCCTTTGTTTGATGGATCAGACTATGGTTTCTTGAAGACAAGGATGGAATGTTTCTTGATATCTCTTGTATTTAGAGTTTGGAAGTCTGTGGAGACTGGATATACTATGCCTGCTGGTGGTCCAAAAATTGATGATGAGATCAAGGCCTATGAGAACAATAGTAAAGCAAGGTATGCTCTTTTAAGTGCTCTTTCTAATATTGAACTTGTGAAAGTTATGAGTTTGAAATATGCTAGAGAGATATGGATAAAGTTTGAAAGTATTTATGAAAGAGATGATAAGGTCAAGCAAGCTAAGATGCAAAATCTCAAGATCACATTTGAGAACTTTCAAATGTTTGAAGATGAAAACATTACAAGCTACATGCAGAAGGTGGACTAAGTTGTCAATTCCATCAAAGGTGTTGGTGGAAATCTTGAAGAAGAAGTGGTAAAGAAGGTATTGAGAACTCTTCCTAAATCTTACAGTCATAAATTTTATGTTATTGAGGAAGTTCAAGATTTAAGAAAATACTCTAGAGATCAATTATATGGTGCTTTATCTACTTTTGAAATGAGAGAATTTGGTACAAGTAATGAAAAAGTTGAGATTTCTTTTAAGGCTAGAGAGTTAGAAAGATTGAGGAATCAAATGAGGAGGATCTTGATGATGCGGAAACAAATTTTGTGAGGAAAATGAAAAAGGGTACTGGTAAATATAGAGGTAAGCCACATTTCAAATGTTTCAGTTGTGGTAAGATAGGTCATTATGATTCAAGATGTCCAAACAAAGCTTTTAATGACAAGAACAAAGAAAACAAAGGTAAAGCAAATAAAAAAAGATTATGTTAGAGAAGATTCCAATATATCTGATGATGGATCTAGTTATGGGCTTGATGAGGATAGCGAATTCTTGTGTTGGTGTGAATAAGTGTCTTGTACCTAGTTAATTCACTCACTAGGGACTTAGGGGACATATTCACATGTTAAGTTTACTTATGTCCTAAGCTTCTTTCTAGAAGACTTAGTTGTCATGTCTAGATCTTATCTTTTTGACTTTTATGTCAAGTTAGTTGTCTCATGTCATAAGATTAAGATACTTGTCATAATCTTATACCATCTTATGTCTCACCTTAGCTATATAACCAAGGGGTTCTCATTTGTAATTCAATATATTCTTGAATAATTAATTCAATTGTAATATTGAGCATTAAATATTGATCTCTCGTGTGCTTTCATGAAGTTCCTAGATCTTGGGTGGCTATAATCTTCAACCAAATATTGCATGGTGTAGAGTTATTCTATACCAACTCTTACATGGTATTAGAGCTTGTGGGATTGATTCTTGTTAGTCATTATTGAGAGATCTTGGTAAATCTTGAAAAGTTGAGTATGATCTCTTGCATCGAATGATGATCCGGAGAATAAAAAAAAAGCTTGAAAGAAATACTAGATTTGGGGGTTTCCTCTTTATGGTTTTGTATTATAGGTTCAAGTCAAATCTTTTTGGTGCAAATCTGAGCTCACCATTAAGATAAGAGGGTTTGAGAATGTTAGTTTTTCCTTTTATTTCATTCAAAATGGAAATTCGAGGCCAGATCTATGAGGGTTTGAAGCTAAAGAGTGGTTGCTGAATCTAGAAGGTAGCTACAATTTTGGAGCACTTTGGGTTAAAACCGACCCTCCATCGCATCCATAAGGGCCAAAACCCTAAGATTGACTGTCAAATTATCAAATTTGGAGAAAGTTGTTCGTCGAGGTAAAAGTTTTTTTCCTAAGGAGTTGTATGACCCCCTAGGTTTCCATTAATGTGTTGTACCAATCACAGTCCAAAAAAAATCCATGGGTCAAAAAAATTTTGAGGTGAAAAAATTTTATTAAAAATTTGAGATTTTTTTATAGTGTTTTAGGAAATTTTTAATAAAAAAATAAAAAAATTTATAAAGTTTAC
>VDFB02001996.1:0-12736 GCA_007258455.2 Sequoia sempervirens
TCTCTCCCATGTCAAAAATATATATGGGAAAATATATAGGATCTGTTGAATTTCTCAGTGTGGGTTTGCCTCCTGTGTCAAAAATATATATGAGAATATTTTCAATGATGCTTCGATTAAGGTGGAAATTGATTTTTATAATTCTTTAGAGGGTATTTAACCCCTTGGATGTATATTTTTAGTTGCTATGCTTGCTTCTTCATTTGGTGTTAATTGTGTGAGAAATGCCTTCTCTAAAGGACTGCTCAAAGATTGTAGCCTTCTCCTCAAAAGCTTCGTGAACTACCATGGTCATCTGTTTGATCAGTAGATGTTAGAATATTTCTTAACTAAATCATGCACGTAAGAAGAGTTTGAATAGGAGTCTACAACGAGCTGTTTGATCTGTCCATTGATTCCACATCGCTGTCCTTTATCTCATAGTTTACTATCAATAAAGCTCAGTTTGCTGTCGATCAGCTACAACTACCTGTTGAATCAGTTAACAAGTTTTTAAGAAGGTTGTTGGGTTTATTTTATGTATAAATATGTATTGGTTTATGTTGTTGATAATATATGAAATTAGTGAGTTCTACTGTGTTTATTCTGCTCTCTATTCTCTATTTTTAATATGGTATCAGAACCAACGTGCTATCATTTGATCCTCTGTTAAAGTCTGTCTAGTGATTCTTTCACAAATGCTGATAGGAAATAAGGACTCCATTAAGCAGTGGATCATGTGTTTGAGAAGATTCTTTGTGCTGCGGATATAAGCAAAGAAGAAGCTACCAAAGAGAGATTGTAGCTTCAAAGTGAGAAGCATAATTTATATGCTTTGGAAACCTTTTTTTGGTGGTCTTTGTTGTGGTGCAGAGGAACCACTTGATTAAATTGTAGTCCTCAAGGAGAAGCTCAAAGATAAGGCAGTTCGGTAGGCCGTAGGCTGAGATTGTTGAGAATTATATCTTTGTTGTTGAAGTTATCACTGTAAGAGTTCTGTTGTGGTATCTGCATTTTAGTTGAAGAGGATGATCTAGAAGAGAATTGTAGTTGAAGAGGATGATTTAGAAGAGATCACTAGTGATGGGCGGAGAAATTTGAAGAAGAAATCTCAGTTTATTGCAACATAAAGAAGATTGTGGGTTTTCATAAGAGTGCTACTTTGTTTTATGATTGTCGCTTGAAAGGGGAAAGAGAATGTCAGGAAAGAGTGAGATTGCTGAAGAACCATTCGATATTGATAGTGATGTTGACTTCATTGAAGATGAAACACTTATTTTATTTTGAAGAAGTCATCACTTTGAAGACAAGGAGAGATGCAATAGAGGATAGATAGATGCTCAATAGTTTGAGATGCTTGTGGATCAGAGAAACTATACCTCATTGGGGTTATGATACATACTTGTGAGGGTTGGTGTCCAATAGTTCAGGGAGATCCGAAATTTAGAACTTCAATATCATACCTTTACAAGGGTGATGAGACACTTCATGTGCAAATGGTGTCCAATGATGTTGGGAACATGGATGATAGCTAGATGACTATACATACAGTTGGGGAGCAGCTTGAAGAATTCTTACTAATCTGAGAATTAATCTTTTAAAGGGAAACTTCTGCACAATGTATTGTTTTTAGTTTATATGTTGTTAGATATATTAAGATTCCATCACAATTCAGTTATTCTTTAAGGGGGAGTGTTAGAATAATTCATAAACGAATCACGCATAAGAAGAGTTCAATAAAACTCAGTTTGTTGTCGATCAACTATTTTTAAGAAGGTTGTTTGGTCTATTTTATGTATAAATATGTACATTGGTTTATGCTATTGATAAATATGAAATCAATGAGTTCTTCTATGTTTGTTCTGCTTTGTATTCTCTATTCTCTATTTTTAACACTAACAAACAAAGTTTCGATAACACATTGAAATGATTAAAACAAAGTTTTATAATCTACACCATAATGATGTCCTAGGTCAAAATTTAGATGAATTTTTTTCCAACGACTAGGATAGTACCAATGGCCATGATAATTGAGTTTGGGTCCCTTCTCTTCTACAATGAGATCTTTTATTGCTTTTTTTTTGTCTACCCCTGTAATTGAATAGGGTATTCTGCATTTGGCTTGATAGCCCTCTATTCTTGTTTAAGTTTTAGATAAGGGAGAGGGGCCTATAGTGGAGCACGCTAACTTCATGTTTCTCAAAATCCTACATGGAAATTTCATATCACTCCCAATTCTATACAACAGTTTATTTGGCAACTCATGTGCTTCTATATTTCGTTTTAGGGCCACATCATCAAATATGATGCCACATTAGCATGCTTTTCGTTGAGGTATCCAAAAAGGGAAAAAAAAGGTGAGACCAATAATGGTGAACTAAGTCATGTTTTATTGGTGTGCTGATGTGGCATCACATGATTTGTCACTCTAGATACTTTATGGATAAAAGTGCTTTGCAATTGGATATTAAAGTGCTCCACTATGGGGCCCACTAAGGACAACTTCTATCCCCACTATTGGACCATGCTCCATTATGGATCCCTCTCCCCTAGTTTCTACCATGAACCTATATAATTTTTCTATTTTACATTATTATAGGTGCTAGTCATCTTTTATTGGAAAAAATAAAAATTATTTAGTATTTATTTGTTCAAAATAGGTGGTAAAGGAATTAGTATATAATATTAAAAAAAAGAGTTAAATAGGATATATTCATAAAAAAAGTGGCAAAGAGATAAGTCACAAATATTCTAAAACACAAAAGCAAGTAACCCACATTGCACACATACCTTGCTAAAAAGATCTAGAACCAAAGAAGATAATATTCAACCTGTATATTAAAAAAATATAGTTTAATTGTCCCGGCTACATATGCAGTGACCACCTATAATAAATGTAGACACTAAAAATCGTCTTAGGCCTGCAACTCTTAATTTCTTCATAATTCTTTCATCTTCATTTTTCATAATTAGATAATTTAATTATTTCCTATGACCATATATCCTCTATTAATTAAATAATTTCAATAATTTAATTAATTCATTCCCATCGTTATTTCCTTTTGACTAATTAAATAAATTTTATTTAATTACATCACTAATTAAACTTATTTTCTTTCTTTTTATTTATTTAATTTCCTATCACTTTCCACTATAATTAAATAATTAAATTTTAATTATTTAATTATTTGTTGGCCTTTTCTCTCTTTAATTAAATAAATCTTTATTTATTCAATTTAATTCAATATCCTTGAATTTTGAATTAAAATCATTATTTGATTTAAAATGATGATTCCTCCAATCTTCTATAATTAAATAATATCTTTATTATTTAATTAGTCATTAATCACTTAAGTCTAGATAAGATTTGATTTCTCTAACAGACAGTTTTATTAGCCGATAGGCTATTTTGGGTGGGAAATCCCACCGAAAATTGTCTATTGTCTAATGCTGGCGGCAGGATGACTCTTTTCCAGGCTAAAAACAATGGGAATTTATTTGGTTTGCTATGTGAAATTGAAGATAAGATCGATGTGTTGGAGATAGGGATGATACGATGGAGATAAAGTAGTTTAATGTTTTATTTAGTTTGAACCGTTTTAATAAAACAATAGCTTTTACTACAGTTTGCATGCTGTGTTTTTCTCTATTTTTAGTTTAAGTTTTTACCTTAAATTTTAAAGCATAATAAAACTGCAACTATGTGCAGTTATCCTTTAGGCGACAATCTTAGTTTTAAAGCATCTTTCTTTAGTTTGATTTCTTTCCTTTGTCTAGCTTTCCTTTACAATTGGATCACTATCCTTAGATCTCTTTATATAGAGATTATTTTCTATGGTTGCATGGAGTGTCTCTACTACCAGACCTCCAATCTTTGGGAAAGCTCCATACAATCCCATCCTTGGGGAAACTCACCATGTCTCCTCTGGAAACCTTAATGTGCTTCTTGAATAAGTATGACTGAGTGACTGTCTTTTGCTAGACATTTTAGTTTCTTCACTGAAATAGACTATCAATAAATATGCTTGGATGAAAAGAGTAGAGATATATCAATTGTCTGAAATAGACTATGCAGGTCAAATTATAATTTATATTCTATAGTTATTTCAAATTTTATTAATGGATATAGGAAGATCGATTGAAGTCAAAATCCATGGGAAAAGAGAATTGAAGCTACTGAATTGGGCGAAACCTATGAGATGAGTTCTCCTTATCTATGCATAACTTTATTTCCCTTCCCAACAATTGAATGGATTGGTAATGTAGAAATCCAATGCAAGAAAACTAGAGATTGAAGGAAAACTTATCTTACAAAGGAAAATACTTCTTTGGTATCAAGGGACCCAACACTAAAAATTTGTGGTAGTATTGGCCGATGCTTCCCTCCTCAAGATGTGCTCTATGAGCTCCATGAAGATTGGGATGGGTAAGTCTATATTTACTTAGAAAAATATGAACTATGGAATGAATATTTCTATAATGAAGCATTGTATAATAATGATATTTATCGCAAAACTGTCACACTGAAAGACATTCTAGCATGGGAAAGATAAGCGCAATATATGATGCAAAGGAAGTTGAATTTCAAATTTGAAAACTCCCATCATTCATAACGAGGAGGTAATGTTTCAAATTTCAGTAGTGTTCTCTAGGCTTGCCACCAGTTTTTTAACCATGATCTTATGATAACCTCTATCTGCACTCTACTGGGAAGTTTCTTCATATTGGTGTTTGGTGAGTTGTTTCAATAGCTTTTCACCTTAGATTATTATCTTCATCTCTGGTTATAATCTAATCATTGCAATAAAAGAAACTCTATCCAAAGCATTTACTTTTCCTTCCCTCAGGTTTCAAACTATATCAAATCTTGAGATAAAACATGCCTTGCCAATGTCCATGAACATAGATCCTTAGCAAGGAACTTGCTTGCATTGATCAAGTGCTTTAAAAGCATGCTTGCATAGCATAAATATTCCAAGGTTTCCAAACATATGGTGCCTTTGGAATAGATTTGCACCAAAGCATAGTAGCCTTGAAATTGTAAATGTAGTATTCCATGATTCTGAGATATATTACTAGTTCAATGAATTTGATTACACATATGGTATACATAATATATGTTGGGAATAAGGTGTTTCAACCTTAGAGTCCTAACATTGAATTATTTAATGTATTATTGTATTTATTTGTTTTAATTATTTTCCTACAATGTCATGTCATTAAGTGGGAGCCATTGGTTGGGTGGCATCCCCGTTGGAGGTGACTATACATGACACATCTTCATCACATGTGGAGGTAGGCGTCCCATCTTGGAATCATGGACCTACGACAAGTGGTGTCATCTTATGACATATTCTATGACGCGTCATAAGGTATATTTTGAATGGAGAAAGTGTGGTGCCTTAGTGGGGTATAAAAAAAGTGTGAAAAAATAAGTGTGTTGGTCATGTTTGACTTATTCTTTGTTTGTTGAATGTGTTGAAAGTGTGACAACTTATGGCACATGTTATATGACATTTGTAAGGAATTTGTCATAACACACTGTAGACACTAAAAATGTCCTAAGTTCACGAAAGCATCATTTTCTTGGTCGCTGTCCTTCGATAATTGAATAAATTTAATTATTCAATTAGGGTTTGACCATTCCTTCTATTAATTAAATAATTTTTACCATTTAATTAATTCACCTTCTCATCTTTATTCCCATTCCTTGATCAATTAAAAATTATTTAATTGCATCACTAATATATCCCTTTCTTCAATAATTAAATAAATCATATTATTATTATTATTATTTAATTATTTATCTTTCATCTATAGTCAGATAATAATAATAGTCATTATTTGACCTTTTGTTCTTCTATAATTAAATAATTGTCAAAATTATTTTATTGTGTTTCATTCTTTCTTTGGATAAATAATTCAAATTACTCATCCATGTCTAATTTCCACCTCCCATTTTTAATTAAATGCCTATTTTGTTTATTTTCTCTAAATAAATAATTTGGATAAATTATTTATTTGCCACTTGTCATTTTCTCCATTTTGAATAAATAATTTAAATAAATTATTTATGCACTTCCACTGTCAAAGATAATTTCAAGCCATTATTTCATGTTTATAGTCTCAGATGCATTCCTCTCAGATGTTCACATAGCCTCAGACATGTCCTCAGATGTTTTTCATTATGATTCCTCCAAATAGCATATTCTTTGGTGCATCAATTCTAGACCATTGATCTGGAATCCTTTCTAGAGGATTAATCTCATCCGTCCATTTGAAAGGCTGTTCATAAACAACCTTCCTTCTCCATTTTCGGCTTAACAGCTAATTGTCTCCAACTTTCTTACTACCATTTGCAAGTTTTGCACAAGTGTTTCAACAAATCTGAGGGCAAAGTTGCATAACAAGAAGGAGAGAAAGAGAAGTGATTCAAGTTCAATGGGGAGTGTTTTATTTCATTGTTTTTATTTTGCTTCTTTCATATGATTGTATTATCTTGTTTGGATGAGGTTAATAGTTTAGAAGTGTTGGTTGTCACTTTTTTCTATGCTATTTGATTTCTAACTCCATCTCACATTTGGTGAACCCGACGTGAATGTAAAGAAATTTGTGTGTTTTCTTGTTTATTTTAGCTATTTTGCATGTTACAGCCAAGAATTCATATGAAATCCCGTCATATTCTTTTGAGTACATAAAAATTGGCTAATAAACATTCTAAAAACTGTTATCTAGGTTTTTAGGGCCTCTATCTAGCTCCAAACTTCAAACAAATTAAAATTTTGTTAAGATTTGAGAAATTTATGGTCGTTTTAGTGATCGCAACTTTTTAAGATTTAGTTGTTAAGAACCGAATTTTCTTTTATTTATAACACTTTTGTCTTGTAGGATTTTGCAAAACGTTTTTTGGGTTTTGAAAGTCTATGTCTTAGCTTTCCATAGATATCTAAAATTTAAAATTTTGTTTAGTTTTGAGAAAGTTATCACTATTTTAGTTTGTTGTTTTCATTCAAGTTTTTTTTACTAATCTTTTGTTTGTAGCATGTGGCTTTGGAGTGGGGCTCCCAAAAACTACTTCTTTTGGAGCAACAAAAAAATTGAGCTCTTAGTTTTTAGTTTTCTTTGATTTCCTTTTCTTAGTTTAGTTTAGTCTCTTCATTTTATAGTTTAGTTATTTACCCATCTTTAAGTTTTAGTTTGCTTTAATCTCAAACTAACTTAGTTTTTTTTTTTTTTTATAACTTTCTCATTGGTCCAAGACATTTATGAAACTACTAACTTGTGGTTTTGCAGCTCCGTTAGTCGAAGATTCATTTCTCAAACAATGTGTTTGCAATTTCTAGTTTAGAAAACACTTCTTTTGGTGCACTAAAATGAATTTTTGTTTGTAGGTGTTTAATTGTGCTTGATGTGGTAGGTGATTATGCTCTCACCCTGTGAAAACTTGGTGATCAAAAAACCAGACCCACTTTATTTTTGTAACCTTTAAGACTTATTAATCGAAGTATCCTCTCCCCTTGCGCTTTCGGGCGATCCTAGGTGTAAGAGAAACAGTTACTGACTCTAGAACTTGGGCCTGTTCTGGTGGGAAAAAGTACTCACCCCAAGACGACTCAGACCGGTAGCACCCTGAACCCGAGGGACTTCCAGCCAGTATATAAAAGTAGATTCTTGGGGAAATCCCAAGAATCATGCGTATGGTTCTAACGAGATGGATCTGAAAGGAGAATCTCGCCGCATGGATCATGCCCTACGAACAAAATGCCCTTACTAAACACCTATTGTTTTAGAAGCCAAACATTTTTCAGTTGTTGCTTGGTATAGTTCAAGGTATAGTATCATACCCGAAGACACTCACTATTGATCCCCTTGAGTAGAGATAGCAATTCTTGGGAAGTGACTACCTAAGAATCTGAAGTTGGTGTGCCTGAATGACGTTAATGAGCCATGGAGGGGAGCCAATGCCACCAAACTTCTAAGTTATCTGCTCTTGATAAGGAAAGGTGTTTAACACCAATCTAGGGTATATCGGTGGGCTATATCAAATATACAAACCCTTGGCCTATTGGCCTATTAGGATTGTGCTTGTCTTACATGTGTTTGCATACACCAAAACATTGTGCTTGTCAAATTTTCAAACAGTATTTACCACATTCACAAATTTGAACACAAACAATTGACCTCAAACAAACATCACACCTAGTAACTTGCAACACCTCAAAACATTTCCAAAACCATCAACCAAACATGTCTAACTGCTATCCTCCATATTCACCCTTGACCTATGAACGAAACCAAAGGATTGAATATCTTGACCATCATTTGAAAGAGCTTGAAAAACAACTTGAATCCCAACATTTGAATGAAGTGATGCAATCATCTCATAAGCCTTTATCCTTACCCAAAACTACATCATCCAAGTTCAATATCCATGATTTTTGCAAAGGCTAAATGAGAAACCCAAATCTAAATCCTCAAACACAAATGATATTGTGCAATCCTACCATGTCATGCATCTATCTTCATCCCCCATAAGTCAAAATAAACCTCATGAGTCTTTCACCCAAGTTAACGAATCTATTCAACCATCCTCTCCTATCATGCCATCTACATCCAATGATTCATGTCAATCTCTTAGTCCAAAGCATGCTAGCATAGACTCCCTTGCACATCAAGATCAAAGCATTCTTTCCACTCCATCCAATGATACCAAAATTCCACAACCCCTTCCAATCTTTGACCAAGATCCCATCTCTCAAGAACCTCACGATGATCCCCTTATCTCTTTTTGTTTCATTCAAGATGATTCCCTTCCATCTCAAGAGAAAAGTATCCTTCCAAGTCCTCCTTCCACCTCATCTAATGAATCCATACCATCTCATGATTCCATCACATCCAATGATCAAGATATGCTTTCCACAAAATATCAGGATTCCCTTCCTCGTCAAGATCAAGATATACCTCCATTCAAGGATACCCTTTCATTCCCTAATGATGTTCATCCTTCTCATGATCAAGACATGCCTTTCATACCACTTCATGATGATTCCATACCTAATAAAGAGCAAGCTACTCCATCTCCTACACCTCTTGATCCTTTTCCAAGTCAAGATCAAAGTACCCCCATATCCCCATGTCAAGATCTTATCACACATCCTAATTCCCCTCATGACCACAATCCTCCACAAGAGTCTATCACCCCTATTCAAACTATCCATGAACCTCTTACCTATCAAATGGGTTCTCTCACTTTTATCCAAGGTGGTTTACTCGAAGATCTTGTTATTCCTTCCATATCACAACCACCTCATGATGGACTTGCATCTTGTTTCATAAACAATATATATCCCATTGGAAAACGAATGTGTCAAAGTATGAACTACAAAGGCAAAGGATTAGGCCTTCATGAACAAGGTATCCTAGAACCCCTTTATATCCAAGAAAACACATACTATCATGGCCTTGGTTATACACCTCACGCTCAAGACATTCGTACCCATCGTAAGCCTAGATTCCATCAAAATAAACCTACTTATCCTAGTCCATCAAACATTCCATCTATCCTAGGTCCTTATCCTAGTCCATCAAACCTTCCATTTATCCTTGGCCCTTATCATCCAAACCCTAGTTCATCAACCCTTCCATCCATATTGGGGCCCTACATCCCTCCATCTCCTATTCATCAAGAACAACAAAGGCACACACCCTTGATGCCCTCTCAAAATTCTACCTACATTAACCCATCCATAAGACCTCCATATCATTCATCTCCATCCACCCATCCCATTGCTCTTGGAAGCAATTTGGGTGCCAAATGTCAAAAGCTTCCATATCAAAATCCACATGTATCAAAGGATCAACATGTCTCCTTGAAGAGCCATGCAAAAATAAAAGAAAATTTGATCCCAAGTCAAAATAAAAATCCAAAAGGCCACAAAGGCCCATCAAGTCAAAAGAAAAATCCAAAAGGCCACAAAGGCCCATCAAGTCAAAAGCAAAAAATTCAAAGGCCACAAAGGTCCATAAATCAAGAAGAAATTTTTCAAAGGCCACAAAGGCCCATAAAGCAAAAAGAAGAATCTCAAAGGCCACAAAGGCCCATGAATCAAAAATCAAAGTCAAAAGCTATGTGGATTCCTAAAAGTCTCATAGAAGCAATAAAATCTAAATTGACATCCAAATTTGCTAATCCAAAAGCTTCCTCCTATTGTCCATATAAAAAGCTATCACCTTCCATATTCATTTTTCCTCCATCACTCCACTACCCTTCAAGGTGTGTGCCAATGTTGATCTTTCCATCCTTTTCATCTATCCATCAACAAGCCTTCCAACCTCCTATCCATTATCCAACATCCATCCCCCATTATCCTCCTTTAATCCAAACCTTTGCATAATTCCTTAGCTTCCTCCATCACACCATTAATCTACCAATGTTTATGAGTCTAATCCTTCTTGCCATGGTTTATTAGAGCACATATTAAAGAGATATTAGCTGTGAAACTTGATGCTTGATTCCTCCCTCCATCTCCCTATCATGTATATATTACCTTCCATATCCATATCTTGCCTTCCATATTCCTCTTGTACTCTACACTTGGGGGCAAGTTTCATCCATTCTATCATTCATATCCATTATCCTCTTTACGTTCAACCTTTACCTTTCCACCTTTGATCTTGACAAGGTTAAGGATCTTCTTGAACATCGTATATCTTATCCTATACACTTTATCCATATCTTTCGTACCATATCCTTCACCGTATCCATATTCCACCATCCTATCTTAATGCATCCTTTCTTCCCTTCCTTGGTCTTGATGAGGAATAGGAGCAAAATACTTAGGCATTGTATCCATATCTTATCTATTTGATCTTGATCATCCTATTTATTATCCTTATCTTTGCATTCTTCCATTCCATATCTCCTAGCTTATCAAAATCCATGTCCCATTTCCTTCCTTTGTTCTTGATGAGATTAGGGGCAAAATTACAAACACATGCTTTGGATTCCCTTTCATATCCTTATGTGCTACCATTCCATCATATTTTACATCCTTATCATTTATCCATGATTAAATTATCTCCAATGTTGGTCATCATGTTCCTTTGCAACCTTGAATCTTATCATGTGAATCATATTTGAGCCTAGTTGTAAAACATTATCCAATCCTCATATTTTTTGTCAATCAATCATCAACAATCATCAATCTTATCGTACTTAGAGGAATCAGTGATCCTGAGTACTTATCATCATCATGCCTTATGGAATCAATCATTTTGGCATCTTAATCAATCAACCATTATCATCTTTTGACAAGAGATATGTTGCTTGTGTGACATGTTTTGCAGTGAATCTTTCATTTTGATCTATTGTTTATCCATGGTTGCACTACCTCTAGTGTGGGGCATCTAGTTTCTTCAATGAGTCATATCACATTTCATCTCACTCCATCTTTAAAACTTCAAAAAAAAAAAAACCATAAAATAATCCTGAAATAATCCAAAACCATAAAATATCTTGAAAATAATCCAAAAAATCCACAAATCTCTTGAAATAATCAAAAAATCATAAAATGTCTGAGAAAAAATCCAAAAAATCATAAAATGACACGAAATAATCAAAAATAATAATAAAAATGTCCTAAAGAAATCCAAAATCAAAATATTCCAAAAAATCCCAAAAAGCGGTGACACTTTCAAATCACCACCTGGCTTTGAACCAGTAAAATCAAAGCGCGCAAGTGTTGACAACCAAGCAAACATTATAACATATATATCAACCCATCTTACAAATCCAACCAAACACATAAACTGTAACGAGAATCAGTTTTACATCGAAGCAGGACTCCTGTTTGTTTGTTGATCTTTTCTTATTTTATGGTTTTATCTTTGGTGACATGTCTTTTAGCTTCTTCAGGATGTCTTTGACTAGAGAGGCAAGGATGGGGCATGTTCATTTGTTTGTTGTTTGCGGATTGTTTCTTATTCATAGGATGACTCATCTTAGGACATGGTTGTCTAAAACCATCGAGGACCTATGAGTCTAATGTGGATGAGAGCATTCCTTGTCTGATAGTGTCTTCCATGCAATAAGTATTCAGGTCATCTAAGGTTCTTATACCTAGATGCTTATATTTCATTACTAAATAAAAATGCAAACAATATTCAGGTCATCTAGATGTTCATGTTATCTAGACGCTTATACTATTTTGCGACATAATAAGCTCAATGATGATAAAAGCACTTAAAAGGTACAAGAGGCTTCATCACCTTCATTCTCTTCCATCTTGCATTTCATTTTCTTCATCTTTCTTGTCGCAGAGAAATCAATCAATTGCTTAACTCACTGATATATGTCTCTTGAATCAAATCTCAAATCAATCAACCTGCTTCTTGAAATTTCATGTCCCCTTAATCAATCAGTCAATCCATCATTGCAACACCTTATTTTGTGTAAGCATAATTCTCGATCAGCTTAATTAGCTCAGTCAGCTTCATCAACTCATCAACTTGGCTATATTGATCATTTCCATCAATTGTTCAGTTACACCCATCAACTTTGCATTTTCATCAAAATGTACATCACCGCTTTATCACTTGCGCAATATCAGGTATCTAATCACTTTCTAGACATCTATTGAGAGATTAATCTTCTTACAATCTATTCGATCAGCCTCTCGAGGGGGCATATCATTCTTATCATAATCCTTACCAAGATATCTTTGGGGCATGTATCGGTTGATCAATCTTTTTCTTTGAA